>JAHXMU010000404.1:0-34309 GCA_019455685.1 Philornis downsi | reverse complement strand
TTTTTTCTGTGAGTGTCGCTTACCAATTTCCATTTTCTTCATTTGGACGATAATTTTTTGCTCCTTAACGCAAACGCATAAAATGTTGTTGATGTGCTCTACGAACATTATAGAAATTTCTTTAGTCTTCCATTAACATTTTTTTTTTTTTTTTTTTTGAAGTAAATGACATTTAGTGGGAAAGTTTTTTCTTTTTGACAATTCACTTTTTTCCTGTGGCGTCTTATGTGTTGCATGTCTCCCCGAAAAGCTTACAACATCCTATGGCAGGATGCAGTGGTAAAATGCGGGAATCATAATTTGTCGCCTTAAAGTAAAACGCAAATGCGTGATTGTAGCTGTTGTGTCGTTGAAGCTTACAGTGCTGTACATATGGCCAGACAACCAGACTGAACCAGCCATGCAACCGGTCGTCTCGTGTGGCTCATTACCAACGCCTTCCAGATTGGAAATTGTGGCGCCTTTTTTGCTGGATTTTTCGCGTTTTTGTGTCTTGTCTTGTCTTGTTTTTGTTTTTTTCTCCTCTTCTTTCTGTTCTGTGGAGTTAGGATGCCTTGCGTCTGATCTGCTGTCTTTGCCTTTTGTAGTTTTTTTATATTGCTGTATTTACAAGTGAAAGGAGCCTGTTTTCCAAAAAGCCGCCGCGTATAAAAAATGGTAATGATTTAATGCCAGATGCTATAAATATTCAAAATATGCGATGTCGTTTTATGCACTTGAAAACGCAATTTAGCGCTTGCGCGCACATTTTGTAATGTAAATGTCAATGGTTTGTTTACGCTCCCATGACTATGATTGGTGATAATTGTAATGTACAGTTAAATATTTATAAAGTTGGACTGCCATTGATGAAAACGATTTCAATAAAGTTGGCAATCGCCAAAGGAGATTATACATAATTGCAGGCAGGTTTTAAAGCATTTATATGTGAATTTTATTGATCAGATATGCAAATGGAGCATAAATGAGCGATTGCAATGAAGCATCGAGGTTTGGTTGGTCGACAGGTGAATAAATATGAAAACGGTCAGAGATACATAGGTATAACTTTCTGATGGAAAGAGATGAAAGCCATTGAAATGCTGCTCTCAAACCAATAAATCCTCTAACAAATATGCATATAAATTAGTTCTTGGTAAGTTATAATGCTTTGGATGGGACGATGTTTTGGGGTTATACATATTAAATACAAAAAAAAAAAAAAGGATTCAAAATGTATCTGCTATAACTTTCACAATAGAATGCAAATTTTCCGAAGAAAAGTAAAAAAATGTAAACAAAATGGCTAAAAAAACTACTATAAGTATATACTCGTATGAATCGAATAATAAAAAGGGCATAAACAACGGTAATCGAGACTGCCCTTTCCTTCGATCTTTACTACTACACGTTCGTTATGCGATTTAGCGGCATCTATTTTTCAGCATAATTCTAGAGAGCAGACTCATATCTTCGAGAGTTCTTAAATTCTACGAATTTTTTTTTTTTTTTATTATCTACCTTATTAATGGAATTATGGAACCATTTTTCGGAACCGGGTCCCGAAATCCTTCATGTTTTGTAGTGCCGGTTTAAACGTACAACACATTTGTTTGTTATTCTTTAACATTATCAGAAATTCACCGCCCAGAATTGACCAACTTGGCCATTTTTATCCGAGATTACTTGAAAACATAGAAGTTGTACACTGCCGCTCACTTGAATAGCACCCAGTGTGAAAATCTTTTGCAGATCATCATATATCAGATCGGATTACAGTAATTGTGTATAATTAAATATAAAACAATAGATTTTAAGTAAAATGGGCTGACCTAAATCCTTGAGTGTCGAGGAAAGGACCAAAATTAAAACCTACAAGGAGAGTGGACTTTCTATTCATCAAATAGCCAGAAAAAGTAATAGAAGTCGCAAAGTTATATCGACATATTTACGTGACACCGAAGGCTATGGAAATAATATGAAAGATCGAACAGCAAGTGCTATTACAGCTGCTGATAAAAGATCTATTCTGAGATATGCCTCAAATTCACATGACTCTGCTGCCAAAATCAAGGAAAAAGCTGGCGAAAGTGCAAGTGTATCAACGGTAAAAAGAGTTATTTTTATAGCAGCACACTTGCAACATTTGAGACTTAAAAAGAAACCACCGCTAGACAATCTCCGTAAGGAACGTCGCCTTAATTTTTGTCGCACAACTGTGACGTGGAGTAGGGAGTGGAATAGAATTATATTTTCCGACGAAAAAAAAATTAATTTAGAGGGTTCTTGTGGATATAATTACTATTTCCACGATCTTCGAAAAGAGAAACACCTACTGAATCGATTACACAGCCGGGAAGATGGAATTATGGTATGTGGTGCAATATCTTATTATGGCACAATAGAGCTTCCAGTTGCAGCTGTTCAAATGAACCAAAAACTGAAATTGACTTTATAACTTTTTTTTGTATTTAATGTTTTAGTACTTAATTCATTAAAATGAAAGAAAATTTATGTTATAGGATTACAGCAAATACGTGAAATATGATTTATGAAAACACTACCAGTTCGTTATAATTATTTTTTTTGGAAAAAATCGAGCATAGAAAAATATTTAAAGGGAGTGCTATTCAAATTAGCGGCACTGTATATAAAGGTATACCCGTACATTGTTGTTAGTATTTATATGAAAACGTCTACGATATCAAACACCATTATCTTCGACCTAAATTCGATCTAATACCAAATGAGCTCGCAAACTTTAACACGCGATAGCTTTCCTAATTAGTAAAAATATTAGTAAATTATAAAAGCCAATGTTGTTACTATTTTGAGTATATCGACAAATCAAGAAGGCTTTTTGATCCACACCCGCATATCAAAGCTTGCATCCACATTCTTTACGTTCAGAAATTGTTGACAACATTTAAGTCAATCCGGTTCGAAAACAACGCTCCTAGAATCGTATGAAACAAGTTTATGATATAAATTTGTATCAAAATGAAAATTTATTTTCCGTTACCAGATGGAATTAACCTGGACCTGCAGATTTTTTAATAGATGTCGGATTCATTATAAAAATTTGAATTTCTAAGCTAACCAAATCAAGCTTAGAAACTACATTTTTAGGAAATCCTTATAGTCTAATTTAAAATATTTCGTGTTAAGTTAAAAATGTGGAGTTGAGAGCCATAAAGAACGAAACTTAGAAATTATCCATGTAGTGTACAAAACTTTTCTGTGAGGAAACACAAAGAAACAACTACACAATATAAATTTATATCAAAACGTAAATTTATTTTCCGTTTTCCGATGGAATCAAACATGAAAAGTTAATTAAACAGCAGATCTTTTGATAGAAGTTCCATTCATTAAAAAATGTGTTTTCATGACCTGACAAAATCAAGCTTAGAAACTATATTTTTAGTGAATCTTTATAGTCTAATTTTTAATATTCCGTGTAAAGTTAAAACTGTGGAGTTGAGAGCCATAAAGAACGAAATTTAAAAATTATACATATAGTGTGAAAAGTATTTTTCTGTTGGGAACAATTTTGTGCCAGTAATGCATACTTTCATCAGTTTCAGAGAAGTTATGAATCTTCCGAAAATTTCATTCTGCGCACAATATTGTAAAATTAAAATAGTTAATTTTGGAGTGACGCTAATTTAGCTACAAAATAGCCAAAAGCCCTCCATACCTTAAACAGGGTGGCGCAATAGAACGTGCATATTGCATCATCTTTTTTTGCGGGGTAGAAAAGGCGCGGGCGAGGGGGCGCCTACATCATTGGGTTGGCGGGCTCATGGAGTTTTAGTCGCTATGAATCACTTCGACGGGAAGCGTCGCGCATTTTGCGTGCGCGCATTTTACGAGAACTCTCGTTCATATATTGCTACTAGGCGACTGTATTGTGCTGAATATGGACTACGGCGAATTAGTGAAGCTCCGAGTGCTAATTTAATTAAAATATGGGTAAAGCGTTTTGAAGAAACCGGTTCAACATTTAAACCACAAGCAAATGGTCGGCCAAGAACATCTAGGACCGAAGACAATGTTGAGAGAGTTATGGAGTCAGTACGAGGAAATCCACAAATGTCGACTCGCAAGAGATCGTCTGTCTTACAATTATCGCGACGAAGTTTGCAACGTATTTTAACATTGGATCTTAAACTGCATCCATATAAGCTGCAATTAACACAAGAATTGAAAGAGTCTGACTTTATAGTAAGGCTCGCATTTGCTAATGAAATGCTTAATCGATTTTCCAATTTTGACAATATCCTTTTCCCTGACGAGGCTCATTTCCTTATGAATGGGTTCGTAAACCGTCAAAATTGTCGTTACTGGAACAGTGAAAATCCCAAAATCAAACACCAGAAACCATTGCATAGTCCTAAAGTGACAGTATGGGCAGCAATCTCTGGCAGAGGAATAATTGGTCCTTTTTTCTTCGAAAATGCGCGGGGCCAAAACGTCACGGTTAATACGGAACGCTATGTTGAGATGTTGGACGGATTTTTGGCTCCAGAAATTGAAATTTCAAGAATAGTGAATTCCAGAACTTGGTTCCAACAAGATGGAGCTACCTGTCACACATCAAATGACTCCATGGCGGTGGTGAAGCAGATGTTCCCTGGCAAACTGATTTCGAAAAGAGATGATATCCCATGGCCCCCACGTAGTCCAGACTTGACAAAGTCTATAGTAATAATCCAAGAAACATTGTTCAGCTCAAGGAGAATATCCGTGGTGAAATGGCAGCCATTACACCAGTATTACTGAAGAAAGTTTTCACTAATTTTCGTTTGCGGTTAGAGGAGTGCCGTCGTAGAGAGGGTCATCATTTAGATGATGTTATTTTTAAAAAATAAACTCCATTTATTACTCTACAATGCCTTAGATTTATTTTAACCATACCTTTTGTATTTATTTTTTAATCTATTTTTCAAATATGCACGTTCTAATGCGCCACCCTTTACCACCAGTAAAGTTATAAACAACAGTTTTAAATTTTACATGTTATAAGATTTTACATTTCAAATAGCTTGAGCAGACGGACTTAGTTAAGTACTAAGAATGGATTGTTGAAAATTAGTACTTTTAAGGGTTAAAACGGGACAGAAAAAGACAAATAACGTGGCATTATCAGTCCAAGTGGCTGAAGTTAAACATATGAGATTAGGGGTGTAGATTCATCTATCAACGTAGGCGTACATTGAGAAGGTATTCTTCGAAAGAAAAAGGCAAGGAAGAAAGAAAGAACAAATTGCTGGGTTTAAAATTATGAAATTATATATGAGATTAGAAGCGTACATTCATCTGTCAGAGAAATTGCACAGTCAGAAACAACATAGTCAATCTATCAGCGTAGACAAGGTTTGGGAACGTATTGTTGCAAAGAAGAAATAAAGCAATGAATATTAACATTTAGAATAAATTGCTGGGTTTAAAATTGTGAAATTATATATAAGATTAGGAGCGTACAATCATCTACCAGAGAAATCGCACAATCGGAATCTAAATATTTGGCAACTAAACCTACCTTCGAAGTAGTAATAGAATGAGCTTTAATTCTTAAAAATTTTGTTTGTTCAAGAATCAAATTACATTAAGCTTTCAATTTGTGGTTGCTTTAAGAAAGTAAAACGTGGAATACGAAGTTGCTAACACGTGCCAGTACTTATTAAACAAGTAAATATTATTAAACATAAACATACATTATTGCCTTACATCCCATGAATAAAGCAAATGAAATCTTCCCCAAGTCAATAAATTTATGCGCATGCATTTTTAAACTCATTTAAGTGAATAACAACCATATCCATCGACATTTTTCTAAAACAAAGTTTAACTGAAGTTTTCGAATGTCTGTCGCCCCAAAGTTTCACCCATATCCACTGTTACTTGTAATGCATACATACATATTTCATACATACAAATCATAAGTGTGTTTCATTTCAAAAGTTTTCTGTATGAATTTCAAATGGTTTTATAACCAACGGGGCCTAAATGCAACGTTTACCATAATTTCTCGTCAAATACATAATGCTCGCAATTTCGCAGACGTCAATAGACTTTGTATGACTGAAAGGTATTAGAGCGTAATCTTGTAACGAACACAAAAACAATAACATTAGCGATAACAGCAAACTTCAAAATTGTTTGACATAGATTTGAAAATGTTTACCGAAAAATAACGTCGAAAATAATCCCTCAACGCAAATAACAGAAAATTCATTTTAATCTCAACAAAAAAAAAAGCGAGACAAATTGTAATTATAACATTCATGCATGATGAGGGCAGTGCATATTATAATAATACACTCAAGGATAAAAGTTAGAGAGAAGAAAACATGCAGTTATTTTATAGCTCTATCGTTAACGTTGTTGAAAAGTTAAGAGTAAGAGTAAGAATAAGTAAGGGTAAGAGAATTGAGTATGGAAGAGCACCATCAAATTAAGAAGCAGCTGTTCTGTATTAGCAGTAATAGCAACCATAGATCTACTTTTTCGGGAAAAAAGGAAATATACTATCGGCTCAGCGTTGATTTGAAGGAAAGATTCTTATAAATAAGAATAGAATTATAACTTCCTTTAGAACATATCGCACCCTAAATACAAAAGGGGCACAACTCAAAAATTGTCAAAATCTACTTTTTCCCATAAACTGATTCACATTACACATCTCTAACTACTATAAAAATTTCCGTCTCATCACTATCTTCTTTAACTGGAAAAATGACGTTATGTCTATTTTATGTCAAGTGTGTTGCTTCTGCACGATCACGGTTTTTTGCCTCTACTGAATAATAGAGAATTTTGAGTTGTGCCCCTTTTGTATTTAAGGTGCGATATACATAAATAGCAGTGGAATAGTAAAAATGTTTATAAAATTGCTATGCTACGAAATTATAATTTAAAAAAAAAGGCGTGGACATATGTATGCGACGTATACAGTTCAAGCTATGTTCTATACTGGCGTAATAATTGCAAAATATTTCAAACACAACTTCAGAATTTCAAGAAATTTATTCATCTATTAAGTTATAATTAACAATGCTAGTTTCCTATGTTTCGCATGGCAAGGCAACTGGCAGCCATATTCTTGGTAAATGCACTACATTATTACAAAAATCTATAACAAATATTCATTAGAACAGTTTTAAAAATATCGCTGAATTCTTCTGCTTTTACCGTAGAGTTTTATGAAAATAAGAAAGATAAGTCGGTCCTAAACAAAATTAACTCACTAATCTGAATTTAAAGTAGTTCTTATTGATCCTCTAAAAACGTTGGCTTATTTTTAAATTTTAGCTCTTATAGGTAAATTTTTGTTTCTAGGATATAGTAGAAAAAGCGGGTAGCAGCCATTCTCCAAAGTATCAAAACTGCAGATAAAAAAAAAACTTCTGTCATGACAACTTTTTTAAAAATATATCAAACTTAATATTAATATCTGAAATAATGGCATTTAAACTTAAAAAATACTGTCAAAATATAATATATTGCACAACATATTAAAAAACTCCCACATTATGAAAAAGAAAGAAAGCGAACATTCAAAGTAACATGTTGCTTCTTTACGACTTCAAAACATATGTATATTAAAATTGGTTTAAAATTGCGGAGTCCAAGTTCGTTCGTCCTAAAATTCTGTCCTTTCTCACGACGCAATAGTCAGAAAGTAAAAACTCGAAAAAGGTCTAAAAATAAATTACAAATTTAACATATTTTTTTCAGTAGAATGATTTCGTAAAATTTACTATAAAATTAAAATAATAATACTGTTATATTTTTGATAGATTTATAGATTTGATAGATTTTTATATGACTTACTAAATTTTTACCAAATTTTCTTATTTCAACCTACGTAAACATAACTTATTATTACTTCAGTGTTAAGATTTCTACAAAATTGCTTAAGTAATATTTTTTTTTTGTCGTATTATGACAAAATTGTCCATTAAAACGAGGGAAGCTTTTAATGTAAAAACAATAATTCGAACCACAAGAAATCTCATTCTCTTCGCTAATTGTCTGAAACTTGATAAAAATTTATTTAGTTCCATGTTCACTGAGACATTCCAGGAAATGTTTAGGTTCCATTATTGTTTATTAAAATATGAATTAAACTTTAAGACTTATAATAACAGGCATTAATGAAATACGCCTGTAAAATGTTTGTTATTAGTAGAATGAATAAAGAAGTAGATTTCGATACGAGAACGTACAATTAGTTGAAGTTAATTAATTTCTGGAAACTTCGAGATATTTCGGAACATTCAATAAGTTCTAGTAACTTCTATAAAACAAAAACCGAAAACTGCCTATTGGAATTTATATCAATCTGAAAATTTTATATTTTTTCCTTTTTTTGTTGACGTAACCGCCGAGTGAGAAATGATCTTCATCGCTGAAGAAAATTTTGTCCGATTGAAAGTTCTAACAATTTTTACGCATTTTTAGGTTGTTAAACGATCCATATTCGATCCTATCATTAAAAAAATAACACTTGAGATGACAGGTATATAATAGCTGACAGCCTTGGTTTTAAAACCACTAAGTGAATAACCCATATTAGAATTCGCTTGATATTATCAAATTTGTGCAATGACAATGGCATCGGAAGTGACGTTTTTAATTTATATGGTCCTGGAAGTGTTTCAGACAAATAAACTTCAGTGGTACAAATAAGTTTAAGCGACCAATATAAACGTCCGAAAACACTAAAGGTATCATCCGGGTAAAACATTTTCTAAACATATACGAATTTTCTTAACGAATCGGGTAGATATGAAATCAATATATGATAATTATAAACATTTTAAGCAAACTCAACAAAAACAATTTGTCACTATACGAATATAAAATGCACTTACCTCTTTCACCAATAACGCGGTAATCATAAATTTCCATTCATCGAACCACCATGATAGCCACACCAACAACGCTTTTGCTCCTCCCCGCTCAATATATTCTTCGAAATATTTGCAAGAACACTGCTAGACTGTTACATACATAGTTTTGTTTTTCAACTTTGTCTCTTCACACCACGCACAAACACCGTGAAACAAATGCGTGTGAGTAACTGACGAGAGTTTGTTTACAATTTCATCATAATCATGGTTTTTTTCATAATATAACTTAAACAAATTTGCAAAAAGTTCACACTCGATTTTCTTCACGTTAATATTGTGTATCGACAAAAACTTTACGTATTCTAATTGCACAATTGTTAAACTTCTTTCCCGCTCTCTTTGCTAATCGAAATATTTGTATGAACACTTCTAGGTTACATACATACATTTGTACACACTGTTCTACTCTTCAACTTTGTCTCTTCATACCACACACGGCATCAAACTAATGCATGTGTGCGGCTGACGAGAGTTTGTTTACAATTTAATCACGATCATGGTTCTTTTCACAATATAACTTAAACAAATTTGCAGAAAGTTCACACTCGATTTTTTTCACGTTAATATAGTGCACCGACATAAACTTTACATATCCTAATTGCACATTTGCTAAACTTTATTGTGATGCAAAAATTATATCAATTTAATAACTTTTAGACAGCGCTTTCGTCATTTGAACAGAGACAACTTATTAGAAAGACCGAACAGAAAAATGTGAAAACACGAACTGAAGTTTAGTTGCAGGTTTGCATTGTTACCAGAAGTTAGGGATGCCAGGAGTGCCATTTTTAACAATACATCCACTGTTTTTTACAGAATGTCCCGGAGAAGAATGCAAAATATTTTCAATAGTATGCAAAGTTACTACTTTTTTGTATTGTACTGTTTTTGTAGCACTATATTTTGTAAAAAGAAAATTTCCTTTGTAATATTATATTATCGAAAATGCTGGTCACTTTTGAAACGAAAATAACAGTTTTTTTTTGTACTAAAATATTTCTACGGCTATGATATCCATAAAGATATTGCCTTTATATCGAGAATTCAGGACTAAACCAAAATTCTGCGTATTTATTTCGAGAATAACAAAATTCGAGGCGATAACCACAATCTATGATAAGAGCAGCAAAAATCCAATTATAAATAATTGTGGTTGTTCGAATTTGCTTGTTTTGAAATAAGCAATACCTGAGTCAAAACTATCTCAATGAAAATTTAAAAATTTTATTTCAAGATTATGTGCTTGTAGCAAAAATGTATTCAAAGAATTTAATTTATACACCTTATAATGGAGCAGCTTTTTTATTTGTTGCCGTGCGGAATTCAAATTTTTATACTTTTCGAAAAATCGTATCGAGATCTGAGTTTAGAATTTTTATTTTGCAAATGTAATATTACAGCAAAATACTACTGAGTCCGAAGAGTAAAACTAGTTTTCAACTTAAATTACGCCGAAATATTTCATTAGAAATGTTTTGTTTTTAAGTTGGTTGCAATATGACATACATACATGTGTGTCAAATTTCTCATCGTAAATGTCATTAATATTTGAGCTATTCTTGATTTTGTATGATGCAAAAGTGATTTCGGCGATTTTTAATACGTGTAATTTTGCTGAAGAACTGCATTAAATTTTGTTTACGAAATAGAATTTTTGACGCGGTAATATTTAGAATGTTACCGGTGGAAATATCAACAAGTGGTTACCATCAAACGATAAAACACACAACACAATGAGAATTGTGCATACTTATTTATGATCCAGAAACAACCAACCAATGTTGCCAAAGATGAGACAAAATCGGAAAAATCGAGTTTAAGTCATTCAAAAATTATGGCTGTACTAACAGTTCTTGGTATTGTGAAATTATGCGCTTCTTCTGCCGCATTAATATGTCATCAATAAATGTTATTTGGATGTTACGGGTCGCTTACGTAAAACTATTTGCAAAAAGAGTCCGGATTTAAGCGCATTAAAATCTTGATTGTTGCACCATGACTATGCGCCATTATGCATTGTAAACATAAGGCCAAAAATTCCATTGGACTGAAGAGATTCAACACTTTGAAATTGTTTTTCTTTGAGTGTTTTGTTTTTCTCACTGCACTTGTACTCCAGTCATTGGTAGCACTTAACGGTTATTTCTTGGAACAACTCATGTATAATTGAGTGCAAAAATAATGCCCACATTCGATTATATAATATCAATTTCGGAATGGTTGTCGAAACGAAATGTTATAATAGCATTTCAAGAAACACGCACTGCGTCACGTTGACTGGCTGTCTTTTTCAAACGCCTACACCGATTTTGAGACAGCCGGACGGACAACGATATTCCTAAGAAATAAAAAAAACAGACAACTTTTTCTTCGATAGATTAAAAAATCAATTGAAAACCTGATAAACTAAGCATAGAATTTGAATTGAAATTTACTTGGACTCATGCATAGACATTAGAGGTTTTTATGAATGAATTAATGAGTGAACGGACGGACGGACGTTCAGGCTGGCAGGCAGACAGACAGCCAGGCTGATATGTATTGAATTCTGTGTTGCGGATACTCGTTTCAATAAGGCTGTACAGAGGAGTCGTCTAACTAATTCTGAAAACAAAACGTCATTACGACAAACTTGCACGATTTGTATGAATGGCTGGCTGGTTGGCTGCGGCATGAATGAATGAATGAATGAATGGGAACGTGTTTACTCAGTCATTCATAGATAAAACCAAAGCCCCAACACACTTCTAAGAATTTGGAGCGGAAATGTAAATGGTGTTAGAAAACCGAAATCAAACGCTTCAACCTACACGGGATTTAGAAATGAAATGCGAGACACAATTTTGGTTGTTAACGATTGAAAATTGTTCGATCGTTATCGGAAACAGAAACAGTCAACCCAAAAATGTTGTACATATTTTCAATTGCACAAAAGACCAAAACAATTCGTTTCGTTGCTAAATCAATGTGCTTCAATTTGTTTTGTCTGACGAAAAAAAAAAAACAGCAGAGATCTGCCAACAAGTTTCCTTAGACGCCTTAGTAGGCAGTTCCTTGAGCCCACATATGGTCAACCAGTGGCTGGTTCACCCAGTGGGGAGAACTTGTATTTGGTATCAACGAATGCAGCCTGTGCGTCTGTGTGTCCGTAAGTGTGGATGAAATGTGGTTGCTCAATTTTTTGGTAATGCAACTTTAGATGTTTATCTTTTTGTTACCTGTACATATAGCCAACTGTTTGCTTTAGCCGTCTGTGGACCTGGATGACCATTTAGTGGTTGGTACATCTTTGTGCATTTGTCTGCTCATCTGGCTGTCAGCAGCATCAATGTATTCGATGCAAAGTGATCAAAAGGAGAGATGAGAGCCTGGGATTTATTAAAGAGCTCTTAATTTTTTTACGAAAATACTACAAAATAAAAATTTGTGCAACAAAAAATTTATTAAAGTTAACTTATAATCCAGTTAAATGAAAAATAGGTGTAATGAAATACGATATATAAAAAATTGTAACAAAAATTTTTACTTGAATTGGCTATAATTATTCTAAATCTTATTGTGGGGATTTTATGGTCTTTTGATTTTACAAAGCAAAACTTTACGTTCTGCTTCAGTTTGCAAAAATCTTAAAAAAGTTTGTATTTCATATTCAGTTTCCAAATAATTTACCATAATTTAACATTAATAAAATTTATTATAAAAATTCTATTCAATTTTATTCAATTGAATATGGAATTGTTCCCATTTCGTAAGATAAATTTTAGTAGTTTCGGAATACAATTTCCAATTTCGATATCAATAAGGCTTAAGTCTAACTCTTTTTTTTTTGAAATTTCAAAAAATACTGTCTTTATTTACGTTGCCTCTGCTTATTGTTTACTATACCGCTTTTGTAGTTGAATAATTGTACTCTTACGTCAATATTTCTACTTCAACAAAGTTTGGATAAAAATATTTAAAATTTTTCGTCAATAATCAGTTTTTAAAAACAATTTACATTCCTCAAATCAAATTTTGTTCAAATCAGTTTTGTAAAAAATACCAATTTGTTTTGAATTTTTCATTTACTTTCCATTCCTTTAGTTTTATTCTTTTTTAAATTGATTTTTATTTTTTTGGAAAAAAAATTGTTTGGAAAAAATATCATTTCTCTCTTAACAATATTTCAGCTTGCCATTTTTAAAGTATTTAAAATGTTCTTAAAAGTTTAACTTAAAAACATTTTTTTAGGAAAATTATAAAAATTAAATTTTTAGTGACTAATTTTATGTCTATTCAGATATATGTAACTTTCCCAAATGGGAAACTCTAAAACTCGATATTTCGAAAACTTAAGCCAACTGTTCCCAGTTTATAGATCATCGTAATTGAGTTGTTAAAAGTTCGACCCCAAATAGAGTAAATTAAAATAAAAATAATAATAATAAAATAAATTAAATATTGCATATCGACTTCAAATACTCGATTGTCGCTCCACGTAAAATATGTTAAATGTAGGAACGGGGTTAACATTTTAAATCTATTTTAAACTTAAGCCTTACCCTCTTCACTTCTTCACTAAGAGTAATATTCACAATAAAATATATAAGAATTCACTTTCGACATTTAAATGTACGCAACATGTAATATGCAGTCCTGCGTAATTATTTCTATTTTTAGATATTTACATGCCTTTTTGATCCTGCGAACTACGTCTAACGTCACTTCTAGTCTATACTCCTTTATATATAAAGTCGTCTATATTTCAATTTCAAGTAAAGTTAAATAAAACACACATAAAGCTATGATTTCGGTGAAGCATTTATTTCATTATAATGTTTGGACCTTGCCATTAATTGCACTGAATTCTGTCAAATTCGGCACACTTCATGCATTTGATGAACTAACTTCTAAGTGGTCTCCTTACATTTTCGAAGAGGAGAGCTTCAGAAATTTACTTTTTAATTCAGAGTATTTTTTTGGTAAGAACCAAGCGATTTACTGCGCCCCCTCTCACTTTTGCACTAACGCAAAAAGGCATTGGGTGAAGGTAAATGTAAGTTGTTGGCTCAAATAACAACACTTAACAATGTGGCGCCCTGAAACTTAAAACATATGTTTTATAAGGTTGCCACTATGTTTTTCAAACTACTGGCACATCGGATCTTCAAGTTTTTGGAACCATCCTTATACTAAGCTGACCGAGTAGCAATAGAAAAGTTTTATTTAGCTGACAAAAGATAGATTTTAAGATTTGAAAGAACAACAACAACAACAGATAGAAGAGAGAAAAATAACTTCTTTTGAATCTTATGAAAAATGTTCTATATTAATTCTTGAAAATATGTTCTATATTAATGCTTTGTTATTTTTTACGACTTACAATTATAATTTGAATATAAAACCACAAAAATTGTATTTCTTTCCGTTAAAAATATTGCAATGTAATGTTTTTTGTATCAAATAATTAAAATTAATATATTTGCAATACAAATCCACTACTGCACAATAAAATTCATAACCGGGGTTTATATTTTGCTGATGTTGACAAAACGTTTAAAAGTAATTCTTTTAAATTAAGACTATTCCAAACTTTATAAACTGAAATTTCTGAAATATGCAACCATATGCTTTTTTAATTTTGTTATACATAACAAATGTTTCTCGAAATTTGCCTTCTTTGGCCTAGAAGTTGAACGTTGAAGTGTAATTACTAAATTACTACACTTTTTCGATTCATATTTTTAAAACAATTTTAAAATAAAATAGCAATCGCTCAAGTGAATGCTGATAATCGACAATTAATTGACCTTTTAACGAATAAACAACTTATGATATAATATGGAAAACTTTCATTTACTTACATTGCATTGGCATTGCTTCTAGACCACTGTGCACCACAGCAGCTCATGTCCTTACCTTTTTCGTCTCTGATGCTGGTTGTTGCCACATATTGCAGGTATAAAAACAAGCAATTTTCTTATCATTTTGCGTGATGGTGACTAAAATATGTCATTAAATGTGTTGCGTTTCTTTCTTTTTTTCTACAACTCTTTGAATTTTACCAAAAAAGGATATGAACTGTCTGGCTTCTTTTTTTCTTGATTTTGCCAAAAAAACAAAACTTTGCCAACAACTCTTGATGTCAGTCCACTACCGCATTATCAGTGCCGCGTTAGCGACACCAAAGATTCAGAAAACCTCAAAAAAAGAAAGAAACTTTTATTGAAAATCCAAAACAAAAAAAAAAATGTGCAAACATTGCATTTTTACATTTGATGCGATGAATGAAAAACAAATCGCTGAAACTTTTGTTTATTTCATTTTGCTGTAAAACGACACGGACGATGTTTTTTTCTATCACATCGCCGAAGTCGTGGTGCAAAATATCGTATGTATTTTAGCTTAAAAAAAAGACATGTGATCTATGAGGTCTCGTTTGTCCACATTGAAATGTTTATAAAGTTTGGAATAGTTTTAATTTAAAAAAATTACTTTTAAACGTTTTGTCAACATCAGCAAAATTTAAATTCCGGTTATGAATTTTATTGTGCAGTAGTGGATTTGCATGGCAAATACATTCATTTTAATTATTTGACACAACAAACATTACATCGCAATATTTTTAACGGAAAGAAATACAATTTTTGTGGTTTTATATTCAAATTATAATTGTAAACCATAAAAAAAAACAAAATAAGGAATATAGAACATATTTTTCAAGGTTCAAAAGAAGTTATTTCTCTCTTTTTTATCTGTTGTTGTTGTTCTTTCAAATCTTAAAAACTATCTTTTGTCAGCTAAATGAAACTTTTCTATTGCTACTCGGTCAGCTTAGTACAAGGGCGGTCCCAAAACTTGCCAATCCGATGTGCCAGTAGTTTGAAAAACAATGTGGTAACCTTATAAAACATATGTTTTAAGTTTCAAAGCGCCATGTTGTTTAGCATTTTATTTGAGCCATCAAAAGTAAACGATCTCATTGTATTTGTAAACATGGAAAAAATTGACCTCCTTTATGTAATTCAATATTTCCATTCGAAGGTCTCAGTTCAACCTACATATATTAAAGCCGAACTATATTCTATTCCGGGGAAGTCTGCTCCTTCGTGTACGACTCTAAAATATTGGGTAGCAGAGTTTAAAAGAGGCCGTACGAGCTGCCAAGACGACCAATTGAAGTGTTCACGCCAGTAACGGTTAAGAAAATCCACAAAGTGTATTGGATGATCGTCAGCTAGCTCAAATGATAGACATTTCAAAAAGTGCTATACATCGTATATTGGCCGAAGATTTGAAGATAAAATAGCTGTGCGCAATATGGGTGCCGCTCATGCTTTCAATAGAGCAAAAACAGCGTAGTGAAGATGTTTCCGTAGAGTGTTTAGCGATGTTTCATCGCAATAAAGCTAAATTTTTGCGTCGATTTATAAACATAGATTAGACATCGGTCCACCACTTCACACTTGAAACAAAGGAACAGTCAAAGCAGTCGACTGGAATGGGAGAATTGTGCCCAAAGAAGGCAAAGACGGTTCCATCTGCAGACAAGATCATATTGTCTGTTTTTTGGGACGTGCACGGGATTATTTTTATGGATTACCTGTAGAAAGGAATAAAGAGATGGAGTTTGCGGTTGATGGCTATTTTAAAGAGTTTGACAGTTCCTACTATAAACAGAGTGTAGAAGCTATTGAATACCGCTGGAAAAACTGTATCGAGCTAAAAGGAGATTATGTTGAAAAATAAAGAAAGTGTTTGTCACCTTTTTGTGTCTTCTTTGTTAGGTCGCTAGTTTTGGGATCGCCCCCATACGTTGAAAATTGCATACAATTTCTGTGATTATTTTTGGAGTCCATAAATTCTGAATAATTTAAAAAACCAAAATTGGTAATATTCTTGAAGTAATACCACAATACAATACTGTAGTTAAAACGTCTGGTACCATCTTTAACAAAAGCCATATGTTACTCGCATATGCAGATGACATAGACATCATTGGCAGAAATCTGTGAGATGTTATGGCAGCCTTCTCAAGCATCGAGAAGGAAGCAGCGAAAATGGATCTGGTGGTAAAGGAAGACAAAACAAAGTTATTGGTTTCAACGAACACAGAGTCTACTCGTTTGGGACGCTGTGTGTACGTTGACAACTATAATTTTAAAGTGGTGGAAGAATTCATCTACCTCGGTTCCACTGTAAACAAAACGAATGATGTCACCATGGAGATAAAGTGGCTTGCAAACAGATATTACTATGCTTGCTAACAGATTTTACTATGGGCTAAGCAAGCGATTCAATGATATAGCCCTCTATCGACAAACAAAAATTCCACTGTACAAGACATTGGTCCTACGAGTCTTGTTATACGGCGCAGAATCCTGGGTTATGATGCAAGCGGATGCATCCGCACTGGCAGTTTTCGAAAGAAAAATGCTCCGGAAAATATGGACCCATCATCGTTAACGGAGAGTCTCGGCGTCGCATGAACAATGAGCTGTATGAGCTACATGCCGACATCGACGTGGTCAAACGCATTATTATACAGCGATTGCGTTGGCCGGCTCATGTTGTGCGGATGGACCCAAATGCTCTGGCAGGGAAAGTTTTCGACAACGAACTCGATAGACGGCGGGGAAGAGTGCAACCAAAACTTCATTGGAAGGACCAGGCTTTTTCGAAACTTGGTGTGACGAATTGAAGGAGAAGCGCAGAAGGTCGAAGCGCTTGGAGTTATTTTGTACGGGCGGCGTATAATAGATAAGGATGTCTATTCCAGTCGCTACCTAAGAAGACTACTGCTCGGCAGGAAATCCAAAATATATTTGAATTTCTCATGCCCAGGTTAACAAAAATTCACTGGATTTTGGAAAAAAAAACAAAAATATGTTGTTTTCCAATTCTATTAAATTCATCTAAAATCAGCCTACAATTTTATTTACTCTACAATATTTTGTGTTAAGAATTAATAACAAAGTTGTTTCATTTGTTATATTTGAACAATTGGTCATAATTATTTATGCATTATTATGTACGTATTTATCAAAATTTAAATTTGAGTTTCTTTCTGTTTGTTTTGAGAACTCGTTGATATCCGGGAAATTAATGGGTATTTTAATAGAAAATCGTTTCTTTCTTTCAAAAGAAACTTTTAAAATATTCAACTTAATATTACACATATAGAAGAAGTAACCAATCATTATCATAATATTCTTATCACTTGATAAATAAATCATCGCACATTTTAGGTTACGGCATTTCCGCTCCAAGCAATAAATCATCACTTCCACTCTCGCCCGCCCTTCCTAGAGAAGAGAGAAGGCAAGCAAAGTCATAAAACAGTTCATGTACGCTTATTCCCAAAGGAATGAAACTATGCCACTCCTCTGAGGAACGACCTAACAAAAGGAATTTATCATATGTTTTATGCAAACAAAACTTCAATAACTTTATCAAGGATAACAATAAATTCATATATGGAAACAAAATGTAAATGGATTGATTGAGGGATAGCAGGAGGGAAGTGCGTCTCAATGGAAACATCTGAAATTAGGTCAGTAAATAATTTTGCTGAAATGGGTTGGGTTTCCAACATAGGCTGTCAGTCGATGTTGTTGTTTTTGTGGAAAATTAATGAAAACATAGAAATGTCTATTTAATACTGTTCGTGATAAAAGAGGGAGAGCAGAAAGGTAGGAGCTAACGCAGATCTTATAATTTGTAACGAGTCATATGTTCTGTCAAATAATAACAGCTCAACAATTAATAAAACAGATGGCACAGGTAGCTCTCTGAAAACTAATGCAACATTCCAGTTAACAGGCGACCAAGTACAGTTTTCACAAAATGGTAAACGATTTAACCGAATTTACTCATTTTAAAAGTCCCCGAACATTTAAAACTAAACAAACACCACAATTATACTGGCTAATTTCTCCAATGCGATCGAACACTTTAATTATAACTATAATAAAGCTCCATTACAGCTATTTTATCACCGCTTTAAAAGAGATTTATCTGTTTTTCATCATCAACTTTTGCTTGGCAGACGAACAGCATCAATAGAAATTTCAAACAAATCATTGTGTGCTGTTTTTATTAATTTGCTGGAATTGTATTGGAATGTCTCTAATTGCTGTTGCCAATGCTAAAGGGCGGACGTTCTTCTTCTTCTTCTTCATGCTTGACTCAGTTGAGTCATTACCGGAAATTGCTATAAACACATTTTCAGAATTGAAACAAAAACCATTTGAGTGATGTAGTTTTAGTACCAACCCTACTCATCTCGAACACCTTCCAGCTAATGAATAGATCGATAAGAATTGCATGACGGAATGATGACGACTGTTACCTACCTGAGTTCAACAACAGTTAGTATCCCGGCCGCTTTTTGCAGATGTTCATCGTTCATCTGTATAATTCAGCTATGGGCTGACATGCCAATAATATCCGTAGTGAAAACAAGACAAATGTTTGAAAAGTCTTTTGTGTTTCGAGGTAGACGATCAAATTTTGATCCGTGCTACACAGCAGGCATATGCATGATTTGAACTAATATTATGGAACCGAAACGAAAAGGTTTCATAATACGATATTTTTAGAAATTATGTACGGTGCTCAAAATATCTCTGAGCGTTGTTATGTGGCAAACAAATATTGTAAGAAATTTTGAAAATATTCACGGTGATGGAGTGCTGCAATTTGCAAAATTCGGTGACAGAAATGTCATGCGCCGTTTTGAAATCCAGGTACAAATTCTACAAACGCGATTTTACGGTCAAGATAGCAGTGAAATTAATGTAGTAGGGATATTTCATAAAGCTTGCCACCATTGTTTTACAAAAGTAGTAAACTATTGCTCCTCGAAAATATTGTCAAAATTGAAAAATGTATAGAATTTGTTCAAATAGAAAAAGTGTTACAAATTTGTTTGTTGTACAGAAAAGAAAAAAAGGGAAATGTCTCAATATTTTTAGATCCACTTCTACACTATATTTGCAAAATATAATAAATTTTGTTGATTAATAGAAAATTTATTGAATTCAGCTTAGCTGAATAGCAGTGAAATTTCATTATAAGTTCAACAAAGCTGTTAAAAATTCAAACACCGCATTGTGTACGATATTCGTTGAATTCAGCTAAGTAATATAGCTTATTATTCAACACAAACTTATGACCCTAACATATGTGCTATGGCATGGGCCATTAGACAACACTCGGCATATACATATCATATACGAGTATATCTCCCTCGATGCTTTTTTCATAGCCTATTGTACACATTATTAATAATTATATAAATCCAGCTAAGCTGAATAACATCAAGGTTTCTTAGTAAGTCTTTCGTGTCATCCATAATTCGAATTTTACAATTGTTCATTGATTAATAGACACTTTATTAAATTCAGCTTAGCTGAATAGCAGAGAAATGTCATTACACGTTAAACTGAGCTGTTAAAAATTCAAACATTACATCATGTACGATATTCGTTGAATTCAGCTAAGCTATATTCAATTTTAACAGAAACCTACGCCCCTAACATATGTACTATAGAATGGACCATTAGACAGCTCAGCTGAATAAGACCAAAGTTTCTTAATAAGTCTTACGTGTCGTCCAAAATTCAAATTTTACAATTCTTCATTGATTAATAGACAATTTATTTATTCAGCTCAGCTGAATAGCGGTGAAATTTTTTTTATAAATTCAACTAAGCTATTAAAATTCAAACAACGCATTGTGTACGACATTCGTTGAATTCAGCTAAGTTATATTAAATCATTAATTAAACTTATAACCCTAACATAAATACTATCGCGTGGGACATTAGACAAAGCTTGGCATATATCACGTATAACTCCCTCAATGCTGTTATCATAACCTATGGTATACACTATTAATAATTATATGAATTCAGCCTAGCTGAATAAGATCAAAGTTCTTTAATAAGTCTTACGTGTCGTCCACAATTCAAATTTTACAAAATTTATTGAATTCAGCTTAGCTGAATAGCAGAGAAATGTCATTACATGTTAAATTAAGCTGTTAAAAATTCACACATCGCATTCGTTGAATTCAGCTAAGCTATATTAAATCATTAAATAAACATATAACGCTATCATAAGTACTATCGCATGGGCTATTAGATAATGCTTGATATATATCATATGTATTCACCTCAATGCTGTTTTCATATCATATTGGATACACTATTAACAATTATATAAATTCAGCTTAGCTGAATAAGATCAAAGTTTCTTAATAAGTCATATGTGTCGTTCAAAAGTCAAATTTTACCATTATTCGTATATTTAGCTAATGCAAATTTTAAATAAATTTGGCAAAATTGCATTTCTTATAATTTTATTTTAAAATAATGAGAAAATAGTGTTTTTAATGCGAAATTATATGCATTCAGCTAATATGAATAGGCGTTTAGATGTACATAACAATGTAAAATGCTTATATTGAATTTTGCTTTTTGACTAGCTTTATTTCATACAATTCAATTTGACAATAATAAACAATTTCTGTTGTCAGTGCTAAATTATTCAACTTCAGACAGAACGTATGGAACTTCGTTTGATAGCGTTTGTTTATTCAGCTGGAAGGCATTTGATATATGGACAAATTATTTTAATTATTATTAAATTTTTTACAATTTTTCATAGAAATTATGATCAACTTATGTTTTTAATGCAAAATTATTTGAATTTATCCTAGTTCAATTAAAGATAAGTTCCATAATAACATTTAAAACCTGCTTTAAAAGCAAAATCTGGAAGTTATTTGTATATTCAGCTGAAAAAGACGTCAAGTAAGCTTAAAAATGTACATTTTTGTTCTAAATATTTCTAAAATAACATTGAAAAGCGCATAACTACCTAGTGTCAATATAACGTACATAGATTTGGTATTACGCTTTTTTCATTTTCTAAATTTTCATTTCAATACCATTTCAATTATGAAAGTAAACTGCTGCGGTAACATGTAATAAAAAAAACCTTGACATTGCCATGCAATGCACTCGAAATATCTGCAATATGCTTGCTATTGTATTCACAGTTCATAGTCAATGCGCTACTTTAACCTCTTTGAAGGACTCGCCGACAGACCGAACGAGCGGTCATAAAACATAAAGTCTGCAAACATTGAGAGGTGTTATTGAACTTCTTACAGAAGTAATGAAAACCTTCCCTAATATTTGTGTTCTGCACTACTACGACCACTACTATTTTGAGTACATTGTCCATGTGTATAGAGCGACCTCTACAAACAAACTTTGGTCGCTAATATGAAACATCCACCACCCGCACAAGGTGTTGTGATGACTCAGGCATGCGCCAAGAGCGCGAATACTCTCTCATCAGGACCTTAAGGATACAATCTAAATGGATGTTTACCCTGCAACAACAATATGCCACTGTAACAGTAGTATTTTCCAGAGTTAACGACACAGACATAAATAACCAGGAACGACCAGGAATTTGTTTTCTAATATTTACTGAAGAAAAACAAAAAAAATCAACAAACCGCAAGAATGTAGACACAAAAAACTTTTCAAAATTCTCTAAAATTATATGTAGTTAAGAAGAAATATGCAAATTTTTCCTAAAAATCTAACAAAGTTTTACTTGACGTGAAGAAAAAATCAATATAATATAATAAGTTTCTTAACTACGTCTACAGACAACACAAAGGATATGACTTTTGTGTGTTTGTGTTGGTGGTAAAAGGTGTGTAGAACATGTGAGACGGTAAGGGAAATTCAACTGGAGATTTTGGTGAAACTCCATGCAATCTAAAAATATCTCTATAATATTAATAAACCGAACTCCAAATATGAGAAGAAATATTTGTTAAAAATACGAAACATTATTTTTTTAAACTCATTTAAGCTGAATTTGATGTAAGAAACCATGAGCTTGCAAAATAAACTGAAACGTTTCATTCCCTTAAGGCGAAAAAGGTGTGGAAAGTGTGATGTATCAATTACTTTCGATATGTGTTTCTGTACACAAAAATCAGAAGTATTGAGAGAATGTAATACACAATTAAAACTGTTGTACAAATTATTAAAAAAGTTATAATTCGGCCAGGTCGTATAAGATTGGCTTAACGTGGAATTATCAAAGAGTGGCCGAAATAGTCTCCAGAGGACAAAAAGGTGTGCTTAATATGGCTGACATACAAAAAAACTTACAAACAAAATCTTTAAATAAAAGAAACACAATCAATAAATTGAGCTTTTTGTGAAAGTAACTAACAAATGTTTTAATTCAGCTAAGCTGGGTAAAAAAAAAAACTCACCAAATTAGTTCCCAGAAGACAAAGAGGTGTGTTTAATGTGATTGATGTGTAAAGCCAGAAAAAAGCGATTCGAAATATTGTAAACTAATGAAGAAATTTATTCAACAAAGTTGCAAATTTGTGATTAACTTTAGTGGAAACACTTTCATAAGGAAAATTACGAGTAGAACACAAATGCATGTTCTGAAAAATTCCAATTCAGCTGTGTAATTGTTTTTCGATACTAATTTGCTGCGGACTTACAATAAAATGAACGATATAATCCCTTAAGTGCAAAAAGGTGTGAATAGCATGATGGACGATTAAAATTATATGCTTTTTTTACAACCTAAAATCATTAATTTGAAAAAAATTAACAAGAACTGCATACTTTCGGAAGGATAATTAGAAAAGTTCTTATTCAGCCGTACTACATAAAATGGGCGTATCCAAACACTTCTTACAACTATTGACGATATAATCTCTCAACAGCGAAATGAAGTTTATAATCTGATTGACCAAAAGTCAAGAGAGACCCATACTTAGTTAAATTGAATTATTTCCAAGGAATTTTGCAAAATATTGTAAGGTTTTTAGGTATATTTTTTGAATATGTAGTTAGCTAAATATTAGGTGCGCAACTAAGTTCCCGCTATTTTCCAAAAGATGGCGCCAGCTGTAAGTGCTAGTCGATTCTGCAATAACCTAAACGTCATGAGCCCAAGCTTAGGCATATGGTAAACATGCAGCTTCGATACAATAGTGATTGTCTTTTAACGTCATATTATTTTGGTGGTTGAAATATTTATGATTTCGTGCCAAATAATCATCATAGGCGGGAAGTGTTGATTTTCTTCTTTCAATCGAAGAAAACTTCGGCTGAAGCTTATCGAGGGCTTCAAAACGTTTACGGAGACGCTCCTTTAAGTGAAACAAAGTGTCAAGATTGATTCTGTCACTTTAAAGACAGTGATTTTGATGTTGACGACCGTTCGCGTGAAGGAAGACGAAAAACCTTCGAAAACACTGAATTGACGGCATTGCTTGATGGGAATCCATGTCAAGCGCAGGTAGAGCCTGTTTCAGTATTAGGAGTTACCCGCCAAGCCATTTCCAAGCGATTGCATGCGTTTGAAAGTATTCAAAAGCAAGGAACTTGGGTTCCTTATGGGTTGAAGACAAGGGACGTAGAATGTCGTTTTTTCGCTTGTCAACAGCTGCTTCAACGACAAAAAATAAAGGGGTATCTTCATCGAATTGTAACCAATGATGAAAAATAGTTTCATTACAGCAATCTAAAGAAAAGAAAGGCCTGAGCGGTGATGCTTCTATGTCCGTTCGTTCAAAAGCAGGTAGAGCTTGCTTCAGTATTAGAAGTTACCTGCCAAGCCATTTCCAGGCTATTGCGTGCGTTAGGAATGATTCAAAAGCAAGGAACTTGAGTTCTTTATGACTTGAAGTTAAGGAACGTTAAGCGTCCTTTTTCGCCTGTGAACAGCGACAAAAAAGGAAGGGTTTTATTCATCATATTGTACTGATTGATGAAAAGTAAAGAAAATCATAGACGAGAAGAGGCACGAAAAAGTGATTCTTCACCATGACAAAGATGGGCCTCACGTAGCCAAGCCCATTAAAATCTACCTGAAACGCTGAAATGGGAAGTCTTACCCCATCCGCCATATTCTCCAGATATTGCGCCGTCCGATTGTCACTTGTTCCGTTCAATGGCACATGGTCTGGCTGACCAGCAATTCGACTCATATGACGACATCAAGGAAAGGCTAGATTCGTGGATAGCCTTAAAAGATGAACAGTTTTACTGTGACGGAATTTGAGCTTTACCAGAAAGATGGGAAAAGTAGTAGCTAGCGATGGGTTATACTTTCAATGCATCATTTGTGAACATGTTTTAATAATAATGAATTGATTGAAATTGAATTTTTATAAAAAAAAAACAGCGAAAACTTAGTTGCGCACCTAATAAAATTGATACATTATAATATTTTCAAAAAAAAAAAAAACGGAAATCGTGGACGACAAGATTAGCAACTGCATGTAAAAATTGAAGACTTTGTAAAAAATGTAAACAAATATTAATTTAGCTGGGCTGAATCACTATAAAACGAAAAAGACTTTTTGAAAACTATGCATGTGTTTTGTAAAAACATCATAACAAAACCATCATTCAGAAAAACAAATAAGTTTTAAGGTTTTGATGAAAGAACAACCAACTCACCTTGATAAAGAATGAATTTAGCCCCTAACGAAAAAAAAACTGTATAAAAACATAAACAATATATAAATAGTTGACTCATTTTTTTTTTTTTTTTAAATTCTTAACTTATTCAACTGGCCTGAATAACATCGGCTTCCAGTAAATTTGATAAAATCGTAATCTTTATAGTATCAGGGCCACTAAAGTATGCAGATAACGTGCATTGGAAATGAAACTTGACACAAATTTTGATTATTATTAAAAAAATATATGTATAATTGTATAGAAGTATTAAAGAAAAGTGCTAGCTCAGTTGGCTGAATGTGATTGGCAGAAAGTAGTCTTGCAAAATGCAGATATTTCAATAATTTTTCGATAAAATCACAACAATTAAATGTTGTTTTGAAAAAGTTTTTTTTTTTATCTTTGCGGCACCAGAAATACAAATTGACACAGATAGCAAGATTATAAATTAAAATTAATACAAAATTTGGCTAATATTAAGAAATGTTAGAAAAATTTCTGTAAAAATATTTTAAGAAATTAGAAATACAACTGGTTAAATAACACTGACAAAAACCGCCGCTCCCGTAAGAGAACAAATTGAGATTTAATATCGATATTTAATATTCGCAGCGGAGTGATAAGTTGATCAATCAAACTACCTCAATTCAGCTGAGCTGAATCAATAGGTAGGAACGTTTGTGAAAATGACTTTAACTATCCATTACTCCAGAAGCAGCTATGCCAATTTATCTCTGCATTACAATTTTTCCATATACATATGTCAATTCATTAAACATTCGATCACGATTATGATCCAATTTAGATGGACTTGCAAACAATTAGTTCACATTTTATTTGTACTTGGCAACTTTAATTCAGAGTATTTAGGAAATTCAGCTTGCTGAATTTGACCAAAATGTTGCAAATTTACAAGTTTAAAATGTTTTGTAAAACTGTGTAACATATGTTTTAAAACTTGTATTGATATTTTACGTTTTACTAGCCGGAACTCAAATACAATCACTTCCATGCAATGTTTTAACAATGTTTTCTTCTTATAATCTACATTCGTTCATATTCAATGGGATTTTTTATACTTCCATCATATCTTTCCTATTCCACTTTTACCGAAAGTAAAACAAATTCGTTCGTACTAAGTAATTTTAAACTACTACTACATATAATCGATGCTTAGTTTTAAATACTTTCATTCATATTTCACAATCACTTTGCCGAGTATTTTTTTGCAATCTCTTTAAAAACATTACGTTAACTTTCCTTTTATCCTTTGTAATTTCAGGTCATCACACCTCAGCGGCACGGTGATGTTTATATCTACAGACTTCAATCTTCACCATTGTTGTCTCAGCAACAGCAGCAGCAGCAACCGCAACATCAGCAACAGATCTATCAAAACATACCGGCGCGACAGTTAAGCAACGAATTCGAGAACTACGATATACCAAAACCAGCTGTACCCGTTAATTACGATTCACCCCGAAGTGTACAACGTAACATGGCCCATCTACAGGCGGCTGCCTTAAAGGCCTGTTCCACTCCCATTCAAGAAGAGAACTACGATGTGCCCCGACCTTTGACTTCGCTTCTCCAACACCAGCATACCCTAACACCGAGCAGTTCAAATTCATCACTGCTGACAAGCGATAGTTTATCGTTATCGGTCTCATCATCGAATCGTTCATCGTTGATCAATATGCCGGATTATGATATACCGAGACGTAATCCATTGCCTGTGAGAGCAGTTATGCAGCAGCAGCAGCAACAACAGCAGAGACCCTCTTCCAGGGCCTCTGTGAATGGTAATTGCTCGACGTATGATTTTCCTTTGCCCACAAATGGCATGGAAAAGAATGGTTTGGGTCAAAATGTCGCAACAACCAAAGAGTTACCGCTAGAATTGTCGTCCGCTTTGGAGACGCTGGCTAAGCTGCAATCGGAGACGACAACAGCCATAACGAGGTAAGTTAAAAAACATTTTGCACCCCTGCTGGTTATATAAAGTCCAAAGGATTAGACTGAAAGGATCGGTTTGCAGCGACCGAATTAGAGTGAGACCTAATTGGATCTTAGATTCTAGTAACTCAAAAATTTGTTCTAGAGACTCATTCTGAACTGAAATTCCATTAACCTTAAGAGTGAATAAATTACCCGGTTAGTATCCGCAACTATCGTGCATATGATCGCATGTTTGAGCCTTGATGCAATCATCATCTTTTTTCGACCGGCGATTACTTCATGTGCTGATGAACATTTTGATTGGTCGAATTAATCGACAAGTCCAATAGAAGCTTCTCATACCGACGCTGTTAAGTAGAAGGCCTCTTTCATTGAGTTCGAAAATAGAATGCGTGGAAGCTCACTGCAAGTGAAAAGTTCTCACATATGTTTTTTATGTTCTATGGAATGGTAAATAGATGAAAATCGTGCTCACATTTAAACCCCTGAGATTCTGAAATCTGAAAAAAATCTTTTGCCATCTCTTATCTATGAGGAATTACAATCTGTTTTTCACAAGTTTCCGAGTTGCACAAGCTTATTGCCTAAGCGTCTTCCATTTTGTTTGGTAGATGTA
Source organism: Philornis downsi (assembly GCA_019455685.1). NCBI lineage: Eukaryota > Metazoa > Arthropoda > Insecta > Diptera > Muscidae > Philornis > Philornis downsi. The sequence goes on along the minus strand of JAHXMU010000404.1, from coordinate 6,326 downwards.
TAGAGTTATCCATTTAGTGGTTTCAAAACCACCGGTCTGAAGAGGCTGCCAGCTATTAAGTACCTGTCATCTGAAGTGTTATTTATTTTGTGAAAGGTTTGCCATTTACGAATATGGATCACTCAACAAGCGAAGAACTACAAAAGTGGTGATTCAAACGTGAGCTTTCAATCGAACAAAATGTTTTTCAGCGATGAAGCTCATGAAGTCCAGGTTTGCCGCAGATCTCTTAACGAGATGACTCAGCATTTCAACATTCACCTTACGTGGGTGCAGGCCACAGGGACATACCAGGGAACTGCAAAGCAGACGGGCAGGCAAGTCTAGAGGCAACCTTACAGACTCCAGCCGGGTTGGAGTCTGTGGGCATTCCTCTAGCCACTTGCAAGCTCCTACTGCGAAATAGAGCATATTTAGCAGCAAATGGTAGGTGGGCGTCCGTCCGATGCTGCAATCAATTCAGACAGATGTGGCCTCGCCTAGATCTGAAGCATTTACAAGTACTGCTGTCGCTATCAAGACGTCTCATTACTTGTATCCATCATGTCGGGACACTGATTGGAAGACATGCAGTGGGATTGAAGGTTACGAATAATGACTTCTGCAAGAGCAGTAGAGATGAAGAGGAGGATGAGTCCATAGAACATTTTCTCTGCAATTGCTCCGCACTGGTGGAGATCAACACTGAGCTCATATTTCTTTGGGGACCTAGGAGATCTGGACGGTATAGATATTGTCCGACTTAAGAGATTCTTGGGGCCCTCAATGGGGGAAAATAGGGACATCCATATGTCTAGTTTCCGTGGTATCACAATGGTCTAAGTGAGTCTGCCTATCCAGACTGCCACACTGACCTAACCTAACCCAACATAAGCTCATTTCGTACTCGGTGGTTACGTCAACAAGTGAAATTGTCGCATATGGGGTGGGAGAAACCAGAAGTGGTTGTGGAAAAGCCACTGCATCCGGAAAAAGTGACTGTTTGGTGCGCATAATGGGCTGAAAGTGTTATTGGGTCGTATTTTTTTTTTCGAAAACTATCTCAAAAAAATCCACTGCTTCAACCAGTCCAGAGGCGATCATTTAAATGATCATTGTATTTCATACATAAAGACAAGGGCCAAGCATTATAATGAAATAGAAGTTTCATCGAAATTATAGCTTAATGTGTGTTTTATTTAGTTTTACTTGAAAGAGAAAAATGGATAAAGCTTGGATGATTAGTTTTTACATTTTATTTTTTTTTTTATCTCAAACAGTTAATAAGTGTGGTTGAGATACTTAAGGTTCCGTAAGTTTATATCGAATTCAGTTTCATTGGAATTCGGAAATCATCTACAGCCTGTAATGTTAGGTTCCATTTCTTAGCAAGTCCCAAAAGTTATCCTGTTGCGATCATTAGGACACTGATAACCTCAGAAAACAGTTTTCTATCTACTTTCCACAAATTTCCAGGGAACCCGAAACTTATTTAAACTATTTACAAGATACGTACATTTCAATAGAGTTAAAATTCATTATTTGTGAGAATTGTATCAGGAAAAGTTGCTTTTCATAAAGACTCACGAGTTTCAAACCTTGAGAATCCTATCTGAAGAAGTGACCGACCGCGGCACGATCTTCAGCAGATATGGCTATGGTGTGTTGGAGGCCTGGTATAACAATCTATCTTTCTTTGAGTGGCCCTCTCGACGTGCTGTCGATAGTCAATAGTTTTGACATGACCTTTTGGAAATATCGCAACAATTTTCAAAACAACTTCGCTCATTTGCTGTGCCGAAATCCCAGTTCCTTGGACTTTTCATCCCATGGATGTGTAGAAGCAGGTTCTATAGCCCTTTAGCAATTTGATATCCCGTCAATACATTCCAAATTCCTCAACGTAGCCGCCAATCATAATAATTCATAAGTTCTAAGACCATTTCGTCTTAGCCTTAGCCAATTCTAACTTTTTCCATACATTTTTTTCTTCTTTTCAGGCTTTTATCCTTTGTTTCCCCTGACTGGCGTAGCCGCGACAAGCTGGAACCTGTTCTCATGGAAGTCAAATTGGCTGCTGTTCGTTTGCGTACCGCTCTTCATGATTTGGCCGAGTTCGGCGAAGGTGCCCTCGGCAACGCTTCCAAATCTGATGATCGCACCTTGGCTCAAAAGTTGAAACCCATCATCCGAGCTCTACGCGATGCTAACAAATTGGTGCAAGACTCTTGCGAGGTCTTAGAAGCTAATGGTGGCTGGTCTCTGGAACTCTTGGCTCGTGCAGATGATAAATCCACCTGTAGGCCACCCGATAGTTTGGATCGCTTAATAGCCTGTGCTCAAACTTTAACCGAGGATGTACGTTCGACTACTTCCTTCATACAAGGTAATGCTTCGCTGCTCTTCAAGAGACAACTGACGGAAGTTACAGAAGAAACTGCGACTCAAAACCAAACATCGTCAGTGCCACAAACCCCTACCGGCATGGATCGTAACTCTGCTGAGTGGTTGGAAGATTATGACTATGTGTCTTTCGAGTCTAAAGATGCGGCTGCCCGCAAAAATTCTGCCTTAAGAGAAGCTATACCAGAAAATCTGAAGAACAAATTCGATACTGTGCTCAAAGCAGCCGAGAATACAGTACTAACAACAGCGAATTCGGTCAACTCAACACCGAATGGCAAAAAACCGGCAACCGAGTTAACGGAGAAGGACAAAATGTTGGTGCGCTATTATGCAGCACAGATAACTACACATATGGGCAATTTGAGGCAAGCAATTGATTCTTTCCTAGAGACGGTGGAGAAAAATCAGCCACCAAAATTTTTCATTGCTTATGGAAAATTTGTGGTTGTTAGTGCCCATAACTTGGTAACTATAGGAGATATTGTGCATCGCAATGTCTCCAAGCCGGACTTGAAAGAAAAGAGCTTACGCTGCACCAACAGTTTGGCGGAAGCGTTAAAAACTTGCGTATTGAGATCGAAACATGCGGCAGCCCATTTCCCCAGTGTCACAGCGGTGCAGGAAATGGTGGACTCCGTAGTGGATATCAGTCATTTGGCTTCTGATCTAAAGACGGTGATGTTGCATGCGGTACAGATGACCCTTTAAAGTAAGACATTAACGCTGGAGAGAAATTTAAAGGCTTGCAAAGTCTTCCAAACATTTATCTATGTATACAAATAACCAAAGCTTTCGAGAGCTATTGCAACGAACAATTTTCAAAATAATACAAAATGCTAATATAAAGTGAAAAGCTTTAAAACGAACCGACTTGTAAGCTTCTGCCAAATCTTTACGATTTTCAAACCTAGAGAAAATGCTTGATAAATGAACACAACTTAAACAGTAACGAATGCTTTTTCTAGAAAGCCTTCTGGAGAAACTTTCACGTTCTGTGCTACAACATATAACCCGATGAAGAGACACTGCGCTTTCCAAGCAAAATAATAGGCCGAGTAGTGTCTCTGGGTCTACAAACAATATACTATATAGTCTGAAATCAGCGTATCGTTCCTTATAAAAGTTAAAACAAATTACAAAGCAACCATATAAATACAAATATTTCTACCACAGAAATCACTTGCAAACCTACATAATATCGATACATTATCATAAGATAACATTTTATGTTTCTCTTGTTTTGTCTGTAAATTGTGATACTTTTAAGGAAATCTGGAAAGAAAATTGAACATATGAAAAGCCATGCTAAGTATGAACTAAAAGGCAATAAGGAATTAACCACAGTAAAGTTTTCTACAGTCTACCATTGGAATTGCAAACCTTGCGGCAATTTCACACAAAAAAAAAAAACAAATCAACAACAGTTTTTATATTTGTTCTTTTCTCTTTTTCATTTTGTAGTGTATATATTATTTTTATTGTAATTTATCGTAAAGTTTTCATAATTTGTACATAGTCATCATTATATAATTTCTGTCTTGTCCTACTTAAATTCTGGCCAATCCCTTTGACCCCACCCTAATCATTTACGTTTTATAGTCAAATATCATCTAAGCAATAACTTTATCCCTTTAGCCGTAAGAAATTGTATTGAAAGTAAAAATAATAATTACAAAATGTTCTATTAAAATTGTCATTTCCAAAGTACTTATCGTTTACACTTAAAATCAGTCGCTCCAGGTCTGCTCTTGAGTGCATTCGATTAAATGAGAATTATTACGTAGTTCTTAGTTTGGTTAACAAGATTTACGATCAGTTGAGTAGTAAGAGAAAATCTTAAAGATTTCTTCATTGGTAGAGTTTAATAGCGCGCAGAATTTTCTGATTAATTTACCTAACCTACTATAATTTATATAAGTCATATTATTTGTAATTTTATTTATAAATGACAGATACGGAAATATACAATATTATATATTACAATTTGTATATTATATACAGTAATTTACGTCAATAAATTTGATATGTATCCAAAAAAAATGAAACAAATAATAAAGTAGAGGAATATATTAATACAAATCGATTGGAGTTATATATTTGGGGAAATGTTGATAAAGTTTCAGCGGGATAAAAATCTTTGTGGGAAAACTAACCAGAAATAAAATTATCCAACACTTAATTGTAGGCAATTAAGGCAATACATCCACGTAAAAGCTTCAACTGGATAGTAAAAGTTAGTTTGATTTTTTTTATTGTCTGTCAGAACAGATGGCCTCAGATTTGTCTGTACACGATTATTCAATTAGTGGTTTCAAAACCACTGATCTGGCAAGGCTGTCAGCTGTTAAATACCTGCCATCTGAAGTGTTATTTATTTAGTAAACGAATATGAATCGCTTAACATCCGAAGAACGCGTAAAAATAGTCAAAACCTACACTAAAGTTGTGATTCAAATGTTAGCCTTCATTCGAACAAAATTTTCTTCAGCGTTGAAGCTGATTTCTCACTCGGTGGTTACGTAAACAAGCAAAATTATCGCATGTGGGGCTCGGAGATCTTCGAAGTAATTGTGGAAAGCCTTTGCATTCGGAAAAAATGACTGTTTAATGCGCATTATGATCTGAAGGTGTCATTGGGCCGCATTTTTCGAAAATGACGCTGGACGATCTACTGCTGCGGATGCATGTGAGAAAATTGAAAGATATCCACATCTCAAGGTTATGCTACACGTTCGAACGTTGATTTGATGCCAGTAACTTGGCTTTAGGATTGATAAGAGCTTTGTTTGTTAAGATTCCAGTGATTGGCTTTTGGTTACCAATTTTAGTAATCAAAAATTATGACTTAGTATAAAAGCATTTACCAACACTCCACCACTTGTAATTTCGATTGTACCAAGAATTACCTTGAATATCTGTTCGAGCGTCTGTCCCCAAAATTCTTGAAAATATGAGAGAAGTGTCACCAATTAAGTTAGGATGGATGAGTTTTGTTCAAATTTTGTTTGCCATGAGCAGGCTTGTTTGAAAGATTTATCCCATATTTTTCAACAATTTTGTCATTTATTCATTAATGCGCAAAATTTGTCTACAGATATTGGAAAAGGCTTTCCCAATTAAATCATTTCTTTCGGCAATAGCACTAATTAGGGCCATGATTATTGAAATATATTAAAAAAAAAAACACACAAATTTTTCATAGAAATTTAATGTTTAAAATGAGTCAGCTCACCGCCGTGTTACAAGTTGGAAAGTCAAATAGATCATATAAGGTCTTATCTATAAAAACTTGGCATCATCTTTTCAACAGTTTCCCACATGGACGATATCAGTCGCCCATTTGTCATTACATTGAGCACGATGCTATAGACTGGTAAAGTGGTAAAGTATTATAAACAAAAACTAATTCCATCCCTGGAAATATGAAACTGTTTCGAAAATTACCCAACATTTATATAATTTATTCGTAAATTGGAAGCAACATGTCATTATTTTAAATTATTATTAATTACTGGAAACAAATCTGAAGTGTTATTTATTTCGTGAAACGTTTAACAACCGAAGAATACGTAAAACTGGTTAAAACTTACTACAAAAGTGGTGATTCAAACGTGGGCATTTTTCGTACATTACGATTTGATTATAGTCATTATAATCGACCTACTGTACAAGAAAATTGCAAGATTATAAAGAAATTTTGAAGAAACTGGAAGCGTTACAGATGTGGTCAGGTTTGTGCATCATCGCAGTGTACGCACTGCTGAATATATCGCTTCTGTTGGTGAAAGTGTGGCTATGGCCGTATGATAACCGACTTCTTTTTAAAAATTATAAACTGTATGATATGTGGCTTCAATAAGACAGTGTCACGAGCTACGTAACGCGGTCGATTTTGGTTTTATTGCATGAGAAGTTTCCAGAAAGCATAATTCCATGTCTTG
>JAHXMU010000403.1:50550-76033 GCA_019455685.1 Philornis downsi | reverse complement strand
TTCTGTTGAATGTAAATTTCAACTATTTCAGAGCGCTCGCGTGGCGTGTATTGTTCCATGGTAAAAATCTGCTTGGACTGACGCTTCAAACGCGGTATGTCATTAAGCGATCTGACATCTCTGTCAAAAGTTATGGCGTTGCCAGATAGGTCCGTCGAATATGGGCAACCCTGTACATGTATGAAGGTTTTGGAAAATATAGTTTCCGACACAGATTTCTAGGCGCGACGGCACCTGAAAATGTTGTTACGTGTCACATTCCACGGGCAGCATCTAATGTAAGCGATGAAGACTAATGGCTAGGAGCGTTGCATTCTGTTTACTTTTTTAAGAAAACAAGAAGTAAAGCTATAAAAGGAATACCCAAATATATTTATTTTCCTGCGATTTCCGTTGCACTAAAATCTTTAATAAGATACAATAACTTCTGAAGCATTTTCAAAACAATTTAATGCCACAAATTGTTTTTTCGTATTGTTTTGACTTCTTCAGACAATGGTAATTATCAAAAAATAAATTTTGTCTTATTTTGATATACGGTCGATATGTCCTAAATATCTTTTATTTCCAGCTAGCGGAATCTGTTGCGTTCGACTACGTCAATATCTTTATACTCCTCATACGGCTAAGCAAATCCAATTATTATCACTATAAAGGGTGTCCCAATAAGAATGCAAGATTTAAATTTTAAATAAAACACAGATATTTAAAAAAAAATCGTGAAATTTTGTTATATCGTAAAGTAGACAGAGTGAGTTAATGTATGGAACATCACATCGAGCAGATGGCCGCCGCTGCTTTGCTGGCACACACGCGATTTTTTAATGAAATTTTCAATGACCGTTTCGCATAACTGCTGCGGTATTTCATTAATGCAGCCTCCAATTTCCTCTTTTAAGACTTGAGTCGTCGTCGGCTTATTCGCGTAAACCATCGACTTCAAAAAACCCCAAAGAAAAATGTCTAATGGTGTTAAATCGCACGATCTAGGCGGCCAATTCTGGTCTCCAACAATTTAATTGTTTCTATGGCATGTGGCGCCGTCTTGTTGAAACCACATGCCCTCCACATTCATTTCTTCAATTCTAGGCACGAAAAAACTGGTTATCATTTCACGATACCGACCACCATTGACTGTTTGCGCTTGACTTGCCTCATTTTCATAAAAAGAGGTCGAATGATTCCTCTAGCTCAAAATCCACACCACACAGTGACACGTTAAGAATGCATTTGCTTCTCGTGAATCACTCAAGGCTTTTCTTCACCCCAAATGCGACAATTCTGCCTATTGACGAAGCCATCAAGATGGAAATGCGCCTCGTCACTGAAGATGATCAGCAAAATCAGCATTTTCATGTTGTCTCTCCAATACCTAATTAACGAACTCCCTTCGCTGTCCATGGTCCGTTGGCTTCAGTTCCTGAGCCAGTTGAACTTTGTATGCATGAAGATGCAATGAGACAGTTGATTTCTCTTGAGACGAATTTTTTACCAACTAGATTATTTGGTGGTAATCATTTGGTCCGAGCTATATGGTGGATGCATAAGAACCTCATGATCAAATTCACAGAGCTTTTGTCGAGTCACTATCGATATGTTTAGTCTGGGGTGTTCCTGATGGAACGCAATTCCTCTTCGTTTGGCGAAAACTGGCCGATTCTGAACGATTACTTCCTTCAGGTGGTCCAACTGTTGGCGGTACGGTCTCGCCTGTCCATAGGGAAGCAACTTATAGTGGATGATTTACTGCAAAACCTTCCAGAACATCAATTTTGGCTTGGCCGCCGTTTTTACTTGATGTTGGCCCAATTTTCATTATTTATCAATATCTGCTTCAGAAATGGATCGATGTTGCCGCAAGCTAGCAGCGGTTCGAAGATGGAAATTCGGTCCATGAAGTCTTTTTTTCGTTATTTCGTTTGTTTGGAACCAGCTTTTGACAATTGGCCTTCCAAAACGCGGTGCATCTTTGGCATCAAAATTGCCGGGATGGAATCAACGAAAAGAAAATAAACACTATTCATATTTTTAGTCGCTTGGCTTCCATTTTTGCCTCTATTGAAAAAGATGTAAAATATAGCGTAATTTCTCTTTGCTGGTGTTCATCTTCAATGAGCGCTCGAACAGTATTGAGTCCAGCAATTACAAAACTTTCGGTGTAGTTTTTTGGGTAACAAAAATGTATCTTTCTAACGTAACCCGATCAGATTTATACAATGTGAGATACAGATTATTAAAGCCTTCTATTGGAAAAATAATGGATCTTATTTTTATTCTACCTTATATAGGATTATCCATTTTTCGCTTTCAAAAGTAAAGGTAAACAAAACACACGTAAAGCTATGATTTGATGAAACTTTTATTTCATTATAATGTTTGGACCTTGTCTATATGTACGAATTACAATGTCATTAAAGTGATCGCCTCTGGATTGGTTGCAGCAATGGATCCTTTTGAGGTAGTTTTCGAAATATACGGCCCAATGACACCTCCAGACCATAATGTGCACCAAACAGTCACCTTTTCCGGATGCAATGGTTTTTCCACAATTACTTTGGGGTTCTCCAAGCACCATATGCGACAATTTTGTTTGTTGACGTAACTACCGAGTCAGAAATGAGCTTCATCACTGAAAACAATTTTTGTTCGATTGAAAGTCTACATTTGAATCATCACCTTTGCAGTAAGTTTCAACTAGTTTTACACGTTCTTTAGTTGTTAAACGATCGATATTTGTAAATGTCAAATCTTCCATTAAATAAATAACACTTCAGATAACAGGTATCGGGTCGTTCGAAAAGTTCGTTCGGTTAATTCATTAGTTCACCATACGTCACTTCTAGGGACGTAGAGTTCCTTCAAACACTATCATCCTTCAACTCCTTCCCTAAACTGTTTACTTATGTTCTCGTTGTAATCGTGAGTGGTTATAGAGTTTTAAAAAAAGTTTTAAAAAGAAAAGAAAAAAACGGCTGCTGAAGCCAGCCAAAAAATAAAGTCTGTTTATGAAAAAAACGGACCAAATGAAAGAACTTGCTAGAAATGGTTTAAAAGATTTTCTACGGGCGGAGAAGTCGGACGTTCCCAGATCAGAATGGCTAAAAATTGTTTCCGAGAAGGTGAGAGATTTAATTGTTGCTAATCCATCTGCAACAGTTAGCGAAATAACTGAAATAATCAAAAAGTCAGTCTCAACCGTTCACGGGGTCATAAAAGAGCTCGAATTTGTGAACAACCTCGATGTGTGGGTACCTCAGTCTCTCTCCGAGGCCTGACATTGCCTTACGGACCCGTCAGAAACTGTCAGAGCTTGGGTGGAAAGTTTTACCTCACCCACCGTACTTCCTAGAACTCGCCCCGTCCGACTATCACTAATTTCGCAGTCTTAGCAGCTTGAAGGATTTGAATTTCCATAACGACGAGGAAGTGAAAACTCCCTTTTTTCAGAAAAACCACGCGAGTTTTATGAGAGAGGAATTAAACAGCTTCCATAGAGGTAGGAAGAAGTTATTAAAAAAGGGGGGATTGTATAATAGATTAAAATAATTGTTTTCTTGTGTATAAATTTGTAAATAAATTTCTTTTAAAAACCGAACGAAATAAATTTGTTTCAAAAACCGAACAAGCTTTCCGAACAACCCAATACTTAACAGCTGACGGTCTTGCCAGACTTTCGGTTTTGAAAACACTAAATGGATAACCCTTTACATTGAGACAAGACGCCACACAGGTTTACACAGCACGTCACAATGTATTTTCCAGGCTGTTTAAAGTATCTCAACTTAATTTATTGAAATTACAATATTATTGAATTTTGCTAAACCCTGAAATGTTTTGAATAACTGATTTGAATTTAAAATGTTATCAATCTGAATTGTTATCTATGGAATTGTACTAAACGCCGGTAGTTTAATTCGAACTGTGTGCTTAGTCATGCATAAACAAAAACCCCCTATTATACGAATTAGGAGACAACTTCGGCGGTGGTGATAGTCTCGTGAACGGTCGCCTCGGCCCTCTCCTCGTTTTCTTTCACTTACTCATTACATCTGTCATCAAATCACTCTCATTCTTCTTCTTTGATGTACTTATTATTGTTACGTTTTTTAAATTAAACATATTTGCATTGTGGCGTCCTTTTGGGAACTCTCAGTGTCATTTTGGTTGTTTAATGTATTTGGCAATTTGGTTTTAGATACAATATAGATCAAATTTGTTGGTGATAATCACACCTCTTTTCTTAGAATTGACACTTATAATCGAAAACCAAAAGACAAAAATGAAAAACGCGATACCGGTTTTTGGTAAACTGTAATTTTTTGTTAGTTAAATTATTTTAAAAAAATTTGGCAAGAATATTGTAGCCAATAGAACTTTCCAAGAAGTCGCTATGCTAGAAATCGGATATGGTCAAACTACATACAATTTGTCAAATTTGTCGTTCGAACTTTAATGGGGTTCCAGTATAATTGAGATGCCAGTTCAATGTACTTTAATAACAAATTGATTTGGTTGAGGGTCTAAACAATAAATCTCCACTCGTTGCACTCTAAAAATGTAAATTTGTATTTCATTTCTACTATATAAATGTCTGGAATGCTGAGGAAAGCCTTTGCCGAACAGGCTTTGCTGGCAATAAATGTTCACAGGTCGTATAAACAGCTCAAGTTTTACCTCTATCCACAGCCACTGTGTTCGCCTGATTTGGCGCCTTGTGACTTCCGGCTATTCCCTAAACTCAAAAGAATGCTCCGGGAAAACCGTTTTGAGTTGATATGTAGAAGAGATTCAATGTGAATCTTAGCTCGCTCTGAGGGCCGTACTGGAAGGTGGCTATTTGGCTTGCTTCGAGGATAGGAAAACAAGCTTTAAAAAAATTTTGGAGTCAAACAGTAGTATGGCACCCAGAAAAGAATCATACATATAAGATTTTGAAAAAACCAAAGTAAAACAGAGAGGAATAAAAAGGAGATTTCATAGATATGTCGCTGGCAAATAGACGAAAAGTGGGCGGTGTGGCGCCTTTTTAGGTATGTGTATCCATGTTATCATTGATCACTAACTTGTCATGTTGATCTATTGGGTTAAGGTTCAGATAGGGGGCGCACAATTTAACACTTTGAACCAGTATATCTCATTAACTATAAATCATATAAAGATTATATTTTATACACACGAGTATGTAATTGGATGGTGCCACTTCCCACCTTGGCTAAAGTAACAGACCAATCGTTATGACAATTTACCAGTATGTTTCTATCAATAAAGAAGTTTGTCACATGCTGTATGTAGTTGATTTTGATAAGGAAATTTAAATTTTTTTAAATTTTTGTTAATATTTAGAGATTTGTAGATAAGAAGTGGCAAATATGCTACTGGTAAAAAAGGAAATATGTCCCAGAAGAAAGTGGATAGTACTATCGCATCGACAAAATCAATGGAACGACCGTCACCAAAATGTAGAAGAGGGACACTTTTAATCACGAAATTGACATATGGCATACTAGGTTATGATTGGAAAAAGGATCGTGGCACTTTGTCGATACGACTTGAGAATTTAGACTATTATAAAGGGTTTCCCAACAAGAACGCAAGATTTAAATGACTGATGCAGTAATTGAATTGTTTCTCTGGCTGTATGACATGTGGCACCGTCTTGTTGAAACCCCATGCGCTCCACATTCATTTCTTCAATTCTAGGCACGAAAAAACTGGTTATCATTTCACGATACCGAACACCATTGACTGTATGCGCTTGACATGCCTCATTTTCATAAATAAAGATCCAATGATTCCTCCAGCCCAAAATCCACACCACACAGTGACACGTTGAGGATGCATTTGTTTCTCGTGAATCACTCAAGGATTTTCCTCACCCCAAATGCGACAATTCTGCCTATTGACGAAGCCATCAAGATGGAAATGGGCCTCGTCACTGAAGATGATTTTATCGGCAAAATCAGCATTTTCATGTTGTCTCTCCAATACCCAATTAACAAACTCCCTTCGCTATCCATGGTCAGCTGGCTTCAGTTCCTGAGTCAATTGAACTGTGTATGCATGAAGATGCAAATCTTTCGTCAAAATTCGCTGCATAGTGGATTTGGAGACACCAATTTGCTGAGCTCGGTGTCGTATTGAGGTGGATGGAGTTAGAGCGACATCATCACGTACAGTTGCGACATTTTCGATCGATCGACCTGGTCGAAGGCACGTTTTTGTCTTTACATCACTAACAGACCCAGTTTTGGCAAATTTATCCATTAACCTCTTTACAGTTGACTCTTTTGGAGCATTATTGTGACCCCAAATTAATTGCAATTTGCGAACTGTAGCCGCAAAACTTTCAACATTTTGGTAAAACATTTTCACAATGAGAATGCGTTATTCATTCGTGTAGCGCTCCATTTTTAATAACCTCGTACCTTCTACTAGCAGACAATAACAATTGTTCAAATGTCAAACAATGACACTTCGAATGATGCCAAATTTAAATCTTGCGTTCTTGTTGGGACACCCTTTATATATATCTATTATATACGAGTATATATATCTATTAAAGATATAAATATAAGACCTGTGTACTTTAAATGCTGCTGGTGCGGCTATTTATAAAAAAAAAAACAAAGTAGAGAACATCAAAATGCACCGAATTTTATAAAATGTTAATATTACTACATTGTTGTCCGAGTCTGATTACAATGTGTAGGAAGTTGAGTATTAGTGCAGTTCTACGATTATACAAAATGTTTTTTTTTATCGCACTCCAATAGACGTGTTGTACCGCACACCGAGTCAACTAGTCGAAAATAATATTCCATACATTTATATTATTTCACTATTTTTTAAAATCAATAAATAAATTTAATAAAATTCATTTTGTCAAGACGAATCAAAATTCGAAATAATTTCTCATTTTCGCATATGCGATAATATTCCCCAGAATAAATTAAAGATTGTACTCTGATCAGTTTTCGCGGCAATATAAAGAAAATTTTTTCGCCAGACAGTAAATATATTTTTTCACGAGGAAAATTTGACAACGACAATCTTTAATTTGGTTTCTGAATATAAATTTATTTACAAATATATTATCAAACATATATTATGAAGTAAAAAAATCGTTATTGTGATTTAGATGTTGTAAACCAACACAATAAGTTGGAAACTCCGCTAGATATTTTCTCGAGAAAATAATGGCCCGTGGATTTTTTTCTAAATTTCATCATTTGGCAAAATCGGACTAATCATATGGTGAAATCCATTCTGCTGGCTATCAATCTGCCTTACATCATAAAAAAGGCAACAGGAAAAAACTCCATGCAGCTATTCCATTGATAGTAAGTTGTATAGTGAATGAGTGAGTGAGTAAGTCAATGTTGCCGCGACAACATCATCCCTCTAAATAAATAAAACAGATGAGCTTTTTCGGGGTGTGTAGCCAGCTAATCGCTCACTCACTCACTCTCTCACTAATGAATGAAAGCATATCGGGCATTATTAATTAGTTTCTCCGATATGTGGTGAACTCTTCCTTTCATTCCACGACATCGCATTCGTTCTAAATCGAAGTGTTGTATGCTTTGTTAAGCTTCATTAATTGCCGATGACGACAACGATGCCGTCAAAGGCAACTTCATTTGCTCACAATGCGTTATTTAGCCATCAAAAACAATGAAAATGCTAAATAAAAATAAACAACAAGAGCAACAAAAGCTACTGAAATTTTAGCAGTAAAAATTAGTAAATAGACCAATATTCGCTATTAAAACTTCATCAACATCTATGTTAACATAAACAATTTTGTTGAGAATTGTGATGGATCGGAGATGCTGAAAGAATGAGAATAAAAGTGGTTCCACAGAAGAATATATATAGATATTTTTTTTTTTAAATATAAAAACAAACAAAAAAAAAAAAAAAAAAATAATAAATAAATAAAATATTTCAGTCGCGTAATATTTATTATTATTACACCAAATGACTATTTTTTACATTAGTTTTTCTACCTACAGCCAAAATAATGAAGTTATATACATAAATATACAGCTGCGGTCAAAAAAATAGCACCAAGGCTAAAAAAATATTTGTAGACTATTATTTTGCAATAGTGTTTACTGATTAAGTTCAAAATGTGGCATTAGACACTTAGAAAATTGTAAAACTATATTGAATAAAAAACATTAAATTTTCTTTTTATTTTGATACAAAATTTTAATTTTTTTCAAAAGAACTTAAAAAACAAACAGTCAAAAAATAGCACTTCAGTTCAATTTTTGGTAATAGTATACACTTAGCTAAGCACAAATTAATAAAAAATAATATATTATGAATTGACTACTTCTGAGTACTATTTATTTATTATATAATCAATACATCGTGACATTTATTTTATTTGCAACAATCTCTGCGCAACGTTTTGTCATTGAATTAATAAGATTTTTTCAACGTTCCACCGGAATTTCGTTCCATATTTGCTTTACCGCGTTTCAAAGCGCTTCATTGCTCGTTGGTTGAATTTGAACAATTCTTTTTTTAATATCTCCCCATAAATTCTCAAAGGGGTTGAGGTCTGGGCGGGCCACTCCATCACCTTGATATTATTGTCTTTAAACCACTTTGTTGGAAGTTTGTTGGTGTGTTTAGGGTCATTATCTTGCTGGAAGACCCACATCAGCGGCATTTCGTCTGAAGCACAGGGCAGCATAACTTTTTGAAGGATATTAACATAAATGGTTTTATCCGTTATGCTTCTTATTCAATGTATGGGTCCTACACCATAGTAAGAGAAGCATGCCCATACCATTATACTAGACGAACCATGTCTTATAGCGTTTATGGTATAATTTGGGTTGTACTCGGCTTTAGGGGGGTCTTCTAACATAGCAAAGTTGACCCCTTGCCACCAAATCCAGTTCAAATGAGATGTTGCAAATTTCAACCTTTTAGCAGCGTGCTAACGAGATAGGAGTGACACTTTTCGAGGACTACATGCATTTAACTTGTTGTCTCGCAGTCTCCGGAGAATGGTCTCGACACTTGCAGCTACAGTAAGTTCCTTCTTAAACTCTATAGCTGGCTTGAATGGATCCTTCTTTGCTCCTCTGACCAAACGTTTAACCATTAAAGGCGGCAAGACTCGCTTTCGTCCACGTTTTTCTGGTTTCGGCATACCAGTGACCAATTTAATCCATATATTTTTGGATCATATCTTGTGCTCAATAACACTGAATTTTTTCAAATATGGCTCACATAACTCCCTTCATGGGATGAAAGATGAGACATGGGAGGGCTTTGCACATTCACTGAGCTTATACGCATACTATTTTTAGACTCGCTCAATGGGATTTACAGTTTAGCGTTGATTCCCAACATCACAGTTTGGGAAGTATTTAGATAGACACACCGATGTGACCGCCGCTCGAATAATGATAGATGATCGTATGTGGGATTGAACCCGGGATTATGCGAACGATAATCGGGTGTACTAACCATCGCGGCATGGTCGGCTACGTAGGGCATGACAATACATATTCATTTGTGGCATTTCTCATATATATTCACAGATTTTCGGAAATTCAATCACTCCTCTGTAATGTCCAAGTGATAGACTGCAGTAAGCTAAATTGTAACTACTTTATCATTAGTGGATGGGTATTGCTTTTCTAATACCTCTCATTCAAGTGGCTCATTTATGCTACATATGCTACACTCAACCAAATTTGGCACCCGCATTCGGCAAAGTTAAATTTGACAATGAAAATGAAAGGCATTGTCACACCTTTTCTGGTGCCTCCCACACAAAGCGACTGATTTGCAGAAATTCAACTTTTCCCTGGTAATCTCTTATTAGTAGGCGGAACAATCGACATGATTGTCTACACTATAGCTCTATAACAATGAGAGTACAAATAAGTCTCCGCCGTTTTTAGTCAATAATTGATAATTTATTGTGAAAAAGCGATGCATTACGTGTTATTCAAAATGTTGTCCATCGCTAGCCACTACTTCGATCGTAACAAATGATAACACTGGTCTACAAATTTGGAAAAAAATTGGCTGCAGAAACGAAACATGTTTTTTAACTAATCTGCTTGTGTTGAATTCGAATCTTGCATAAAAAGTATGCTATCACGTCTTGTTATTTTTTTATTGCATGCTGGCAATACTGTAAAAGAGTCAATACTGATACTACAATTTCACAATTATTAATTTGACAGAAGCAAACACTCATTCTAAATCTTCACAATAGTAGCGTTTAAGCATGTCAGAGAGATTGTGTGTTACTGATTCAAGCTATTTTTGCTTTGTGTGTGGCGAATATTTGGCTGGAAAAAAAGGATATGCAATATCAGAATCATTAAAATATGCATATTTACATTATTTTGGTTTTGCTGTCAGAAACTTCAACAAACCATGGATACCGACAATGTTTTGCATAGCTGCAGAACTGTTTTATACAAGTGGTCAAATGGCAAGAAGATCTACGAGGTGTGTTGAAAAAATAAGGTGAATTTTCAAAATTCGCGGACTACGTACATTCGACTTTTGATTATTATTATTTTTATGTTGGTACACTCGTCTCGAAGATATGTTGACGGTTTTATCCATATAGAATGTTTAGTTCGTTTGTGAGAGGCATAAATAAGACAAGTGTTTTGCGTGTTCGGCGATTTTCTGCTATCGAAAGAAGTGGACCAAAGAAGCTTTGTATAAAAAATGAAATTAAGTGCTCAAAAACACTTGAAATGGTAACAGCGGGACAGTGGCAGTGACAGTGAGGGAACTCTGAGTCAAAAAAATGTTTACAAGTGGTACAAGCTTTTCACAGAAGGTCGAGATGATGTGAGTGACGATGCTTGCTCTGGCGCCCCAGCACATCAACAACCGATGAAAATGTTGAGAAAGTGAAGAAAATTGTTACGGAGAATCGCCGAATCACAATTAGAGAAGTAGCTGAGGATGTCGGCATATCGATTGGCTCATGTCATGCAATCCCAATCCCATGCAATGTCATGTTGCAACGAAGTTCGTTCCAAAATTGCTGAATTTTGAACCAAAAACAACGTCGCACGAGCATCGCTCAAGAATTGTTGAATGAATCCAGATTTGCTTAAAAGAGTCATAACTGGTGACGAATCATGGGTATGTGGTTATGACATCAAAACCAAAGCCCAATCGTCCCAATGGAAGAGTCCAGGAGAGCCAAGACTAAAAAAAGCATGCCAAGTTCGATCAAATGTCAAGGTTTTGCTCACAGTTTTCTTCCATTACCATGGCGTAGTGAATCAGGAGTTCTTACCACTAGGTCTTACGATAAATAAGGAGTATTACCTTGAAGTTATGCGCCATTTGCGTGAAGCAATACGAAAAAAACGACCGGAATTGTGGAAAAAATGCGTAGCTTTTGCATCATGATAATGCACCTGCTCACTCATCTTTGCTTGTGAGAGATTATTTGGCCAAAAACAACACCGTTATCATGCCTCAGCCCCCGTATTCACCAGATTTGGTCCCCTGCGACTTTTTCTTGTTTTCAAAATTGAAAACGCCTATGAAAGGACGGCGTTTTGCGACGATTGAGGAGATGAAAACCGAAACGCTGAGAGAGCTCAAGGACATACCAAAAAGTGCATATAAGAACTGCTTCGAGGATTGGAAAAAACGCTGGCACGAGTGTGTTATATCTGAGGGGCACTACTTTGAAGGAGATAAAATAGAAATTGATGAATAAATAAATATTTTTTGAGAAAAATGAAAATTCACCTTCCTTTTTTTGGTATCGTGAGGCGTATTTCCACTTCAACGTCAACTTTATTAATTCCCAAAAACGTACAAAGTTGCTCTATTTATACTAAAATTACTTATTCTAGAAAATGCTACAATATTTCAGAGAGAACACATATTTACATAATGGGTGCAACAAAGACAAACATATTTACAGAATAGTGTTGTATATCATAGACTTAATTCTAGAATGTTCTTATTTACATAACAGGTGAAAAGGAGATAACAATAAACTATATAATAGGAGTGAGAGGAACAAACATAACTTATTGTCGTATACGTAATTCTAGAAAAGTCCTACTCACAGATAAAGAGGGAAAGAGATTACATATATCATACTTGAATTCCGATGTAATGGAAAACTTTTCTTTCCGAAGAAATGTTATAGGTGTGTTTTTTGACATCCGTAGGGCATATGATTGTGTTTGGAGAGGACTCATTTTCAAAAAGCTGAATAAATCAAAAATTTGTGGAAATATGGCTGCATTTATTTCAAATTTTTTACATGAAAGAACATTTTGTTGTATTGTAGGGAATACTACATCAAATTATTTGCCCCTTGAAAACGGAGTGCCTCAGGGCTCTGTTTTAAGCGTTACACTTTTCTTATTAGCTATTAATGACATTTTGGATAATTGTCATAGAGATGTAAAATCAGTATTATATGCTGATGACCTCGTTTTGTATTGTTCGGGTAAAAAAGATAGCACCATTATAAACAAAATTCAAATGACTATAAATAAGTTAGAAATTTGGAACAGAAAAAGTGGATTTCAGTTTAATGAAGAAAAAACTGTAGCAATTAAATTTTCATCTAGGTCTAAACCAATATCAAACAATGTAACTCTTAATCTAAATGGTAGAAATATAACATTTGTAAAAGAATGTAAGTTTCTCGGAGTAACATTTGATGAAAAGCTTAGCTTTAGTTCGCACATAAAAAATATAAAGGCAAAAGCAAACTCAAAGCTTAATATAATTAAAATGCTTAGATGTTCACAATATGGTTCAGACCCCAAAACTCTTCTAAAAATTCTTTGCTGTATTGTCCTTCCCACTATAGACTACGCCTCTATAATTTATTCTTCAGCCCATGATTCGAAACTGAAAACGTTAGATCCAATTTTAAATACAGGAATTCGACTTTCAATTGGTGCTTTTAAGACTAGTCCAGTTAAAAGTTTACAAATAGTATCTTCATGTCCTTCCCTACAACTGAGAAGACAAAAATATTTATTAAATTATATACTGAAAGTTTATTCTTTACAACATCATCCATTATATGAAAAAATCAAAAACAGCGATAAAATATCTAGCCTTAAATCGAGAAACCCTAAGTTTTTACCAGTTTATGCAAAAGGTATTATTGAGTTTGAAAAAATGCTATCTAAATATCCTATAAACGTTGACAACATTGAAAATAGAACTTTTTCTCGTATTGAACCTTGGACATATATACCCATAAACGTAGATTTTTCCCTCGCCTATTCGTCAAAGAGAAATATGAACGCTACAGAAGTAAAGCAGAATTTTTTGGAAGCCATAAACACTAAATACCCAAATCATAAACTTTTCTTTACAGACGGATCTGTTAATAATGCAAAGGCTGGCTTCGGAATTTTCGGTACTGATCTTGAAATGTGTAAACGCATCAATGATTACTCATCCATCTACACTGCTGAGCTACTTGCTATCAAAACCTGTCTTCAATATATATCTAATTCTGACATAGATCAAAATTCATTAATTATATGTGACAGTAAAAGTGCATTAATGGGCATAACAAATCCATTCACCAATAATATGATTATACAACAAATAAGAGAGACAATCAATAATTCTTCAAACAAAATAGACTTTCTATGGGTCCCAAGCCATTTAGATATACATGGAAATGAAAGGGCAGACCAGTTAGCTAAAAATTCTTTAATAGAAGTTGTAGCTAGGGAATTCAAATATCAATTTTCGGACTACAAACGGCAAATCTCAAAATATATTTTTGATCTCTGGGAAGTTTCTTGGAATAGTAATAATGACTCCAAACTATATGCAATCCAAAAAAATATAATACACAAATTCAAAAGCCCCAGAATATCCAACACTGATTTTATTAAATATACGAGACTTAAAATTGGGCATTGTAATTTTTCACATAAATATATTATTGAGAAAAGTCAGCCTCCACTGTGCACCTGTGGTGAAATTATGAGCGTTTCGCATTTATTTAATGACTGCGTAGTTTTAAGTGAAAAACGAAGAAAATTCAAGATAAACAACATTCAAGTCCTCTCAAGCGATGTAAATTTTGAAAATGTTAAACGATTTCTAAACGAAATTAATTTATTTAAACTGATTTAAACCTTGGTTTCAAAACTGTAAAAATAACACTAATATAAGTTTTTTTGTAATAATTCTACTTATATTCTATGGTCCATATAACCTTATTGTGTTGGGACCTTAATATCTGAAATAAATAAATATCATACTTGAATGTTCTGGGAGCGGTTATGATGATCTTTCTAAAATATATACTTAGACAAATTACACTCATATACTACATTGAGCACACCTCGTATTTCGATTTTTCAATTTCAGTACTTTGGAAAGAGTCAAGTAACCACCAAACCGATTGTTATTTCCGTTTATCAAAAGTTGCTGGATTCAATATGAAAAATCGAAAAAATATTACTTACGCGTATGCTTCATCGGTTTCCAAACCAGTTCAACGTCCACCAAATGATCCATTACCAGTCATTTCCAGTGCTACGAGCAGTGAGTTCGAAACATCTTTCACCAGCAGTGGTAGTTTGTATCAGGCTGATAATGAACGTCATTTAGTGACTCAAGCTGAGCTGTATGATCTAAATCCAAATTTGGTCTCTGCATTTATACAATCCTTGGCAACTCCTTAATTTAAACTAAAAATGTAGAAAAAATCGATCAATATAACAATAATTAATTATTATTATTATCATTGATTTATTTGCAATATAACGAAATCGGAAACAAGCGAGCATGGCAGCTCCTACGAAAGGTGTTATGCTTAATTTTTGTAGTATTTGTAGAGGAAGTTCCACATATCTTATTTTCATAGCTTCTGAATGATTGAATATTATAGTGGAGACATACTCGTATATGACTAGTTGAGTTTGCAAACGGTTCAGTAGATTAAATTTTAAAAATTACACATAACTAATTTTGATTTACACTTGGAAATGTTTGATGTCATGCGAAATAGGTAAATGCTCTATAAAATTCGAGTGAAATCCTACAACCCATTCTCCCCTGGGTTTCGTCTTGAACTGTAGCAATGTATTTTTTATTTCAACCTGTATCGCTATATTTGCATATGTATGTATATTAAAAGCGAAGTTAATCTCTATTCCTATATTGTAGAAGTTATCTCTCGTAATTGCTTAAATCGCGGAAAATGAACTTAAAATGGCCATTTCAAAAATTACTTAATTGTTGGACATGTTCATTGAGTGATGATGAATTTTAAATTGGTCAAAGCAAATGGAAAATGTTGGTGTTAAGTGTGGTCAGGTTATAGATGAAAACATTATACAACAATTAATTGTATATTTAATAATTTCTTATTTTTTCTAATATGGACTACATCAGTTTCAAAATAAACGTTGCGAATGGCAGAAGTATTCACATACGATCCCTGATAATCCCTCTAACAATAGAGATTATGTCGGTTTTGTTCATAATTCGCGAAGATTAAGAACATAAACACACTGCAAAATAACAACGATTGGTTTAATCGCTGTTGTCAATAATTAAACGATCATTTATAATATGGTATCATGTGAAATATTTCAATTGTGATACCTACCAACACCTTAAGTAACTAACACAGCGAAATATTAAGAGAGAGGGAGAGAGATAGAGAGATAGAATAATTTCAAAGAAATAACAGCGAGTGAGGGATTAGAACATCGCCAATAACAGTGATCGCTTCGCATTGAGAGATAAAACATTCTGCCAGTGCATGTTTTTTTAACCACGACGGGTATTGCAATGAATAACACCAATATTGTTGTCAGTGGTCATTGTCCGATTGAATAGACGACACTATCAGACTGAGTTTGCGACGTCATATACATGCTTATGCATGTGATTATCTGTGGTTTATTGAGTCAAATGGCGAAATTATATGCCTTACCATATCGTCTTACTAATGTATTTAATTAAATCAGGATGACAACACTTGATGCGGTTGTGTTTTTTTATAAAATAGGAAAATTAAATGCACCCACGAATATTTTGACAAATTCTGAAATGGACAGAGTATATGTAAAGTGTAGTAAAAGAAATCCATTATTTTTACATGAGATTGGACGCTATTTATTTACCATAGTCAGAATAATTCGATCTAGGTCAAATATGCCACGGTTATGTTCGATAACTCTTTACCATTTTGATGGTAATTTTGCTATGCTCCTCTTATTGAAAACATTGGCAAAAAAAAAGAGACAGTCGTTTTTTACAGCTTCTCTTGAGGCAAATTTTTCACCAGCAAAATTATTCGCCATTGACAGGAACAGGCAGTAATCAATTGGTTCCAGATCCGGACTATAAATTGAATGCAATTACGTAATTAAAACGGTTCAATTGTTGGCAGTACAGGTCAATCCTGGTTTAGCACTGTTCGCACCGGATCACAGCGATACCACAACGTCATCGCTTAACGTTATCGCAACTGAAATGTCGAACATGGCTCGATTTTGTTGCGATTCAGCAACGGTTCATGATCTTTTTTTTACATCAACTCGCGTGGCACCCATACATCGAACTTTTTTTGTATCCTGTCTTATTCAAGGGGCTTCGAAAAATTTTGTTTACTATACTTAGATCCTGGACAGTCGAAATATTGCTTACATGACGGCCGAACTTAACGATTTCCATTATTTTGTTGATATTTTCGACAATTAGCCCCCCAGATCGTGGTGCATTTTTGACATCAAAGCTGCTAGGAGAGAATCGACAAGCTGTTATAGTATCAGGATCATAAACGCTATTCACGTTTTCAGCCATCTAGCTTGCATTTTCGTCTTTGAGATAGTTGCTACGTTCTTTCCACGAGACATTGTTTGCTCGTGAAAAATTTTTGCGGTGTTGCAGTTTTTCTTACATTAATTTCCAACACTGGAATCGAAACAGCTGATATTGTTACGTCGTAATATGTTCGGCAATATATTTGTAAAATTATTATAATAAGTTGCGTCTTTCTTATTAATCCTATTTTATTCAGTTCACCAATGTAATATGGAACGTATTGTGAAGCAAAAATTCGTATAATTCCGACTTCAGTGTTGAAAATCAATAAAAAAGAGGTTGGCGCTGCCACTTTTTTTCATCGTAAAAAAATATAGTACTATCTGGTGGAAAAATTCAGCTTGAATTTACACGACCATTCTTTTCATATGGGGTTTCACCGTGAAAAGTCTGCATAGTACCAGCTTTTAGGGAAGAAAAACTGCAAAATATGGCATATTTTCTCTTTATTGGCGTCCCTCTCAAACAATACCGAGTCTTGTAATCACAATACTATCTGAGTAGTTTTTTGAGTATAAAATCTTATCTTTTTAACGCCATATAACGTAATCCGATCGCACTTATAGATTGCGAGATACAGATTCCTAAAGCCTTCTATTGCAAAAATAATGGATTTCGTTTTACTATACATGTATTTGAGGGAAGAACGTTTTGACACGCCGAATTATCCGGCGAATTATCCGCAGATGTCATAATTGGGCCAAATAGGTCCGGTAGAAAATAACTTGTTCATACAAAAATTGCATCAAATATTGCACAAATAATTTTTATATAATAATATATACGAGTATATACATATGTAAAGTAATATAATATTTCATATAGTTTTTAATACAATACAAAATAATTAAATAGATTATAATTTACCGCTGACAAAATTAAATATATATTGATTCATTATATATAGTAATGACTAATTTTTGACATATCTACTTATTTAACGATGAGCCGACACGTTGTTCATGACACTGTGCACCGGAGTCCATGGTGGCGAGTATACACACTACTGTCGCAAAAAATTAAGACCACTTCTTATTTTTTTTTCAAAAATTCTTTATATCTTTGCCCAAATATACTTTATTACATTTAAAACACGTTTAGTCGCCTCCGGTCTGACTTGAGGAGCGCATTGCGATTCACGTTAAATTTCTGCAATTGACTTAAAACGGGCTCCCCGATAATTGTAGAGCGATATTAGTTGACTTTCTGCTGAAAAACTCGCGAAATGCCAATGATGAAAACTGACAGCATGACTTTGACTTTTGAGCGATTTTGTCGCGTTCGTTTCGGTCTATCCCAAACTTTGGCACAATATTAATTCGATTGAAAGGTTGTTTCCGGGTCATAAGTATAGATTCAAGTATTACCTTCCGCAATAATGCGTTTTATAACGTGTTGGCAGCCAGATATGATCTCTTCGCAGGTTTTTTTCGACAAAATTTGTTCGCCAAAAATCATCTACAATATTCTAAATACTTCCTCAGTAGAAATTCCATTTTGTAAATTAAATGAAGTGCAAGTTTTTTACTCAACAAAGTCACACATCGTAAACATTTTCGAAATCACTTTTTGCGTCATACGAAACCAAGTGTAGCTCAAACACTAATGAAATTTATGATGTGAAATTTTGCACAGATGTCCGCCTTAGTACTGCCGACTGAGAAACAATTTTTTCACAGATTTAGAATAGCAGGACAAGTAAGCTTTGGGCCTAGCTTAAGCCACCTGACCAACTTTGCGACTACCGACTTGTTTATTCTTGGGATTTTAAGATTTTTAACGTATTTTCATAATTGTTTCAGGAAATTTAAAATATATTCTATGTTCTTCATCGTATATTTGATTTTAAGATACTCATAAAATATATTTTGCTACTATTGACTGGTATATAGTGTAATTGACCTTTCTTTGGATTAAATCAAATATTATTTCAAATAAAAAAGTGCGGGTTAATGAAGTTGATATTAAATGGCAGAAAAATATATGGTTATGTAACTTTATTTCAAAAATATTTTACATGAATGAATTTTGTTGGTCAAATGAGTGATGCGGTTTAATCAAAGACGTTCAAGCCGGGCTCCCGATTCAGTGTTTTGTGGAAGAAGCAAAAAAAAAAAAAGAAGAAATTATTGCACAATATAATTGGTAATAGGTAATTACCTTACCTAGAATTTCAGTATCAGCCACCGGCATATAGGTAGGTGTAGCGAGGGCGGTGCTAGAGGGCTTAGCCTCACCCTCCACAACTTTTTTTTAGAACCCTCAGGGTTTTCAGATTGGGTGCATTGAATGAATTTAATACGTCGAGAGAGAATTTATTGCTACGGCAATGTCTACAAGATAATAAGCTTTATGTACAAATCGAGAAGAAATCTTAAGAGATATCAAAAGCCACCCGATTTCACATTTTGCAAAGCGTTTCATATAACGAGCAAAAAATCTGTGTTGCGGAAACAATTTTCTTGTAATAATTTATTTTTTTTTTTTAAACTTTTACCACACTTTTGCACCCATTTGCCACTTTATTTGAAAAATTGTGGCACTATGAATGTGTGGATATTTATGCCAATATTGATGTAGTAAAACGATCGAAGAAAGTTTTCTTTCGCCAAAGTGTTCATTACATAGAGAAGCCAATATACTTAGTCAAAAATCCTAATACCTCGAACCCAAAGCAGCGATGCTGGTGCATTCAAAATCTAAATCTATGATTTTTTTTTTTGACTAAACATCTACTTTGAAGAGATGTAATTCGCAAAACTTCTATTTCGGATGTAGCATAGCCGCAGCCTAAAAACTTTAAATTATATACCTGCAAGTCCTACTTACTGTCGTATATCCGGCCAGACAGCTTATTGCAGCACAAGTTGACTATCGAGTATGTTAACTAACTAAATCAAACCGTCTCAATTTTTTAAACGTTTTAAAGATGGTCCACATCACGAAAGCCATGAGACACAGAGCAGAAATATTTTATCGAACTGTTTTGAAATAACTTTTTTGACACCGTGCAAAGTAATACACTCTAATGTCAAAAAAGTCTAATGATTCAATAATTATAAAAATATTTGACACACAGCAGATGTTCTTCTGCTTGGATTGCTAGCTTAGTCAGTCCCATTTATTTGGCTTGTAGCAAATATTTGCATTCACACAAAAGAAGCACAAACACAAATTAGAAACAAATTCATAAGTGCCAATTTAGCAATGAATGATGTCGACTTGTCGACATATATATAATATAATTTATGCATGTACGAATACAAGCACATTTTGTTGTTATTATACAAACAAAAAAACTAATAAAATATTTCATTAACACTCAAAGGATACACAAAATGTCATTATCATTTTATAGGTCTCGATAATTCTGCTCGTATTTCAATCGGAAATCTCTAAGTGGAAGTCATTTATTGCCTGCCTTTGACTTAAGAGGGGTAAGGAAGAGGGAAGGTTGTTTGATATGATGCTTTTCATATGTCAAAATTGTTGTTTTTTTCATGTGTAATATCAAATGTATTGGCAAATTGTAGATATCTAATACTTGGTATTATATCTCGTGCATTTAATTATTCGCTCCAAAGTATTCTAAATACTTTCCTCACACGCCTTATGCTGTCATTGATATACGGTGCACATTGGTTTCGAGGTTTCCCTATCAAGTACAAATACGAATGTGATGAGACCAAAGTAACATTTTATGAGTGCACGGAGGAAACACAGGACCACCGTTCCTTTTACGACACCAAATTCGCCTGACTGAAATTTCTGTACTGTTTTCACACTTTATTGCCTTATACCTTTTTATCGTCTGATAAGTTCTAATATATAATTCAAACGGGAATATAATTCCAAGCGCTTCAAAAGTCTGGTTTTTCCGATAGAATTTTGGTCGCCCTCTTCTGTACCGCCCATCGATTTTGTTATCAAAAACTTATCGTGCTAGAACGTTTGTGTCCATTCGCACAACATGGCCCAACCAACGCTATCGCTGCATTTTGATGGGTTTGATCATGTTACGATGTCGATACTCTCTGTTAATGTTGATTGCATACGATTTGCGGAATTGATTTAACTGATTGTACCAGAATCCAAAATTCTGCGGCACGCAGCAAAACGGTTAAAATCAATTACTGGTAGATGGTGGATTTTTGTTTGTCAAGTCTTCTGTCAATAATATCTATACCATCAACGTATGCAAGTAGTGTAGGAATTTTCTTAAAGATGGAGCCAGTCTATTAGATTCCAATTTTCCTCATTAACATCTCGAATAGAATGTTGATGAGGTCGCAGGTTTAGTTGTCACCTTCTCTAAATCCTCCTCCTGAGCCGTAGCTCACTAAGATTTTTGATTATCTTTGCTGAAGAGTTCATGTCAGTTCAGCGTCAACCCAACGCGTCCATGGCCTTATAGTTTTTGCCGTATCAGTCTGTCGAAGGTAGCTTTATGGTCGACAAAAAGTGGGTATGTGTCGATCTGTTTTTTTTTTTTGGTTCTTCTCGTGTCATTATGAATGAACATTAAAGACATCCCTTGCTGTACATTTAATGGTTTCATTTTTACCAAATGTAGTAGATGTCAGGTCCGAATCATAAGGTGGATGAATAAGAATCTCCCAACTAAATTTCTTGCTCGCCACTATCGATGTATGTGCCCTGGCTGCTTCTGGAAGATAGCTTCCTTCAGTAGATCAACTTGTACTTGTACTTGTTAGTACAAGTTCGAATTTGGCCATTGAGAAGCAGCTCATAGTAGACGATTCCCTGTTAATTCCACAAAATGTACAGCAAAACCTTCCTTTTTATCAAAACTGGCTTGGTAACGGTTTCTGTCGGCTCAGCGGGATTCGATCACGACCTTTTTTAGTTGACATTATCGCAAGTAGCCCACTTTCCATGACTAGGCATCATCCGCTTTAAATTCAGCGCCAAGTCGCAGATTGCAATTTGTTGAAAGAGGATTTTTTTCATTAACTCGTGCGACACACATATCGGGTCTTTTTTTGCATCCAGCCTTATCCAAGTTTTTTTTTGGAATGTTTAGCTCCTGTGTAATCAAAACAATATAATGCTTGGACTTTACGGTTTCCATTATTCTATCTACATTTTTGACCATGGACCTTCTAGGGCGTGGTGCGTCCTTAACAACAAAGTTACCGATTTTCTTTGCTGCTGTCCATATTTGAAGCGCGCCGAAACAATGCTGAGCCAAGCAATCACAAATCTGTCTGAGTAGTTTTTTGAGTACAAAAGCTTATCTTTCTACCGCCACATAGTGTAACTCAATAGCATTTGGAGTTACAGATTACTAAAGCCATCTATTGGAAAAATAATCGGTTAGCAAATGGTGAAATGGTTGAGAAAAGAGCTAATTTCCCTAGAATAGATTATAACTAGTACTTTAATGAAAATTTTTCTGTTGTAATAGAGCGATTTTCAATTTCAAAATTGAATTTCCAATGACTATGAGGCATTTTATTGGAAAAACTATTGCTTTCACGCGAATTGTCATTTATACTCAATTGTGTTCGGTATAAAAATATATACATTTTTCTACTTTATTAACAATCTTTCAAGAAAATTTTCAATTTCATCGACATTTAAATTGTTTGTCGATAAATGTGTTTAAAACCAGCTACTATGCGATGAGCATCGGGCACGTGCCTTTTGTGCCTGCCGGTCTCTCGCCACAGCATCCATTTGAATACATTTACTATCGTGTGGCTATAACGACCAATACAACCTTTGCCTCTTTTCAATAGCTCATCACAGAGACCACTGTCCAGCGATACCTCTGCTGTTGTTGGCAACTTTGGCGGTAGTGCCAATGGCAGTGTTCTCATGCATTTCATGTGTCATTTCTCGTCGCGCTGACTCAAATGTCTCAACAGCAGGTACAGCTACAACGCCGGGAGCACCATCGACGCGTCATCATCTCCCATTTGCAAGCAGATTCAGGCACAACGAACGAGTCAGCGCCGCTCTATGTGCTGTTGCGCGTATGTTTTAGAACTTTCAACGTTCGGCTACAAAAAAAATTCTTTTTCATAACGCTCGTCGTGTCTTGACTTCGCTTCTGTTAGTTTGGCTTGGATTGACTTGAAAGTCGCCCTCTCATCGATCCAGCAAAAAGCCCCGAGTGTTTATAGCTAATAATAATTAACTAATAGGAGTACAACAATATTTGCTGCTAATATGTTTCGGTTCTTCAGTAAACAGAACAAACAAAAAAAAAAAAAAAAGGCGACCAAACGAAAATGAATTTATATCGCCAGCGCTTACAACAATAACGTTCATTCAGTATTGGAAACTCAAAAGCTTAAGCGCGCCACCACCGTTTAGTCGGAAGTCGTTTGTTTATGTTGTGCTGTTTTGTTGTTGTTCTTTTTCCTACCTAATAGTACGAATTGTGCCCTAATAGTTCTTACAAATCAATTGTTTAGTTTTAGTGGTTTCAGTGCTGCCACATAGTGGGGCGCAAGCGCATTAACTTAATATCGCCGTCGGTCGGTCGGTCGGTCAGTCGGTCATTCAGCCACACTCTTAATTTGGCTAAAATTACACTTAACCACCATTTAAATTAATTGACAACTACAATTTAAACGTTTAACGCTTCGGTGCGATGCCATAAACTTTGTTCTTGCCTTCCTTAAAACGCTTGAAATAAATAACGGCTTTTGAAAATTAAAATATTTGTGCATAATTAATTAATAGGAAAAAAAGACAAGTGCAATAATCGCTTAAATGAGAAGCGGTGGTGTTGTTGTGAACAGAGAAATAAAAACAAAAAAGTAACAAGAATATGACAAACAATCTTGTAAAATGTTTATAAAGCACTATGATTCATACGTATGATTCGTATAGATATAACACAATTCTACAATAAAACGAAATGTTAATATAATATGAAATGGAATATTTTCGATTTTGAAACGAAATTTAAAATTGCAGCTCTGGAATCCAATTTAATGGGTAATTGGGAAAAATGTTTCAATTTCCAGGCAGCCCGGATGAATTGAAAATATTATTTTGATTAGCAATTTGAGCCGAACAGCTCTCGAATGCCTTAAAATATTTTAATAATAAATTTTTAGAAAAAATTTTTTTTTTTTAATTTATTTGAAAATTTACAAAATATGAAGCGGAAATATTATTTTACATTGTTTGGTATAAAATGGCAACAGAATGTGAAATTTCAAATGTCAACAGTTTTATCTGTATACTCGCATCTGCATTTATATGACAACTCTGTACGAAAACTTGGTTCGCTAAAATGTCATGGAGGTGTGAAAATGAGAATACTAGTGACGGCATTAGTATTGAAGTTTAAAAAAACACATTTGATTAGGAATTTGGTTTGAAAACTAACCTCCCCAAATAATAATGGCTACTAAGCATATCCGACTCATTTTGTGTTTTAAATAACAAAAAGTTGGGATTGTACGTACTTGAAAATGTGGCAATCTGATTCTGTATAACATCTAAGAAAATTCCTTGAAATCTGGTGTAAAAAGGAAAATGCTTTAGCGGATATTTGTAATACATAACTAGCTGAATATTCTTTG
Source organism: Philornis downsi (assembly GCA_019455685.1). Lineage (NCBI taxonomy): Eukaryota > Metazoa > Arthropoda > Insecta > Diptera > Muscidae > Philornis > Philornis downsi. The sequence goes on along the minus strand of JAHXMU010000403.1, from coordinate 51,617 downwards.
CATTTAGAAACCTATTCCATACGAATGGAGTAGGGAATAAAAACGTATTTTAACAGTGAATTTTGAAACCAAATCTATCAAAATACTCGTATGTGCTTTGATCAAATATCGTATGATGTAAATATTCAGTATTTTGGAGAAGATTTTTATAATTTTTGGCCAACAAATATTACCGGTACTCCCGGGAAGACATAAAAAGTAACTTTAGAAATTTGATGACAATTGGGGGGGGAATTCTGGTATGTGTTCTCTAAATGCTACCTAGGAAAAGAAAAAGACGGGAAATCATTTAAAAAGAATAAAAATTTCACCACTACCATGCACTTTTATATTTAACCCAATAAGCTGAATAGCTTAGAAATGCAGAAAATTCGTTTGGTCTTGATTTTCACATACTAATGCGACAATAGAATTATTATTATTATTGTTAAAAATAAAACAAAATATGTATAATAAAATAATGAAAATAATTTCTTTAAAATAATGAAAGTCGGAACCAAAAGAAATCCTGTTTAATTATTACAACTCTCAGAAAAATGTAAAGAATGCAAAAAGTGATTCAGTACTACGGCAAGCTCATATTATATTCATTTGAGATTACTCATATTTTCAATACTTTGATCCAAAAATAGTGGTGAATTACCGTTTACATGGATGCACTTTTTTTGTGGGGCAATTAAAATTTTCGATTTTTGCCAAGGAGAATTTGGTGAAAATTGTGATAACTTATGGAAGGCGTTTCGCTAACGGAGTCTCGGAAAAAGTAAACAAAATTTCTTTTGCTAGGCAAAAATATAAATTCGGAAACAGTGATGATGAATAATAGAGCACTAAATAAAACATAAATAATAAAATCGTAACATAGCGACAGATAATAAATTACAAAAAGTAGTTGAGTAAATGATTTTGAAAAGTGTTTTAAGATTCGTTCAAATATCTGTTTTTTGTTAAACGAAAATATATTTGTATCAAAGAAGAGTATAAAAGCAATTTCTCGGAAAACAAAATGTTTGACAAAAATTTGTATACCTTAAAACATGGGAAAACGAAATTTCTGTAATTTGTTT
>JAHXMU010000403.1:36334-50540 GCA_019455685.1 Philornis downsi | reverse complement strand
GGATTGGAATTCAAAGTGAATGAACATTCAAAAATATATTGGTGGGATTCTAAGTTCCCGTCCCGAAGTCATTTCAAATTTAACCTGATGCTCCAGAAGCATCGTAAAAATTTTATTTGTAATCGTTACAAGAATATCTTTATTTTGAGTGCAATAGGACCCAATTGAAGCGCATGGCATATTCGCATTTTTGGGACTACTCGAGCGCCATCTTATCGTTGTTTTCTTTCCGTATACTTCTAGTGTGCTTTAAATCTTTTTGCCATGAACTTTGAGTGAAAATCTGGTTTTTATCATAGATATTTAATTAAAACCAAATTTTTGGTGGCAAACCGTCATTCGGATGTGAGGAAACAGTTGTGATCGTACAGTTTTGAAGTATTGAAACGTTTTCAAGTGATAGAATCTAGTATCAGACTTTAAATCCAAATTTTTTGTGATACATACAAAAAACTTGTCTTCTGAATTGCCAAGAAAAACAATCAGCCCAATTATGAATGAAATCTCCTTAGGAAATTTTTCTCTTTTCCCAACTCTCGTATTCTCAAACAATCTCCCAGGGAAATTTAACTTTCCTCCTATTCAAAATAAACTTCGAAACTGGGAAACTCTTCCCGGGGGAAAAAGCAGCTATTACGAATGTCATAAAAAGAGGGGAAATGACAATAAATTTTGGGAATAATTCCGTCTAAAATTTGAAGAGGATTGTGTGTAAGCGCTGCACTTAACTTCACGAATGGGGAAACTCCAACTAACTGTCTCTTTGGTGGAATATGTAATCTTAACATATCCAAAAGGTAAATAAAGATTGGTTTATTTACCCTGTAATATTTTTCAAATCTAAAAAACATTTTTTTATTCAATTATAGTACTTTATAAGGAATCTACTTACAAAGTTTGCGGTAGCTCAAGTGGGTTGGTGGCATCACGTAATATTTTTCTTGCTAACCTCTGTTCATTCTTGTTCAGCACTTCGCTTTCATCGTTTTCTTCTTCAGCTGACATTTTACTTGCCGCACTAAACATTATTTTTTTTCTTTAACCTCCTTTTTTCACTCTAAAATTAAATTGGTAAAATTGTAAGAATTTTTTTGTAAACATTAGATAAAAGAAGTAAAACAGCTGACTTCGAATGTTTCGAATTCTCTCTCCCTTCCCAGACTGTTCAGAATTGGAGGATTTTATTTTTGGGAAAAACTTATTCTCTGGGAATTCATTTCCCTGGGAGTTTTAAGAATTGGGCTGTATGTTTCGGGATGTTAAACAATACTGAAATATTGACGTGATAATTTAAAGTTAGCTGTATTTTAGTAGACAAAGTTTTTATCAAAAAAGCATCTGTGTAGTTTTTAGTTGGGGAACAACCGTCCAGTTTGGGCACAAATTCAACATAACCTTTAGCAGCAGAATGTCCTTTTTCTAAAATTTACATGCATTGCATTTTACGCTATCTAAACGGAATCAGATAGAGAAGCCCTTTCCAGGCTTTTAACATCCTTTCTGTTTGATGTTTTGGTTTAGGCATTTGTCCGATTGGTAAAGTCTATACGGGTAAGGAAGATTCTTCACGTTGCTCGTTATAAATGCAGAAAATTGAACCAAAACCTGTTCAGCTGGGCTAAAAATGTGATTACTTTAAACAAATTTCGTTTTAATCGTGTTGCCTATAAACGTAGTGTATGCATTGGTATTGGAAAAAGCCGTTCGTTATAAGCATAGTTCGTTATAAATGTATTCGTTATAAATGTATTCGTTATAAATTCGCTGCACTGTATTTGAAACCACTTTACAAAATTTCCCGAGAAAATCAGATTTTTTCAAATATGTGATAATTTTGTACGTGGTTAGGGTTATGTTGTGGTTTCTTCATACATTTTGATTCTACGCCAACTTTTCTGTTTCAAATTCTTAACTTACGGATTGTGAAATTCATTGGCAACGATTAACAAACAAAAGATAACAAATTGTAGGTCAAGCAACCAAATAAAGTAACACTTAATCACATTTTCGAAAATTATTAACACTAATTTTGTTAGCAGGAATATGCTGGCTTATTTTTGAAACTTTGAATATAGATAACTCAAGGTCGATTCCCAAATTATTATCGCCAGCTCTTTCAATGGGTCTTATTTTGGCCTATATATAGTAATAGTACAGTATAGTATAGTATAGTATAGTATAGGTATAGTGGTACAGTATAGTATAGTATAGTAAAACTAGAGCTAATCTTGAGATCGTCCTAAAATTTTAGAAATATTTCGTTTTATAAAACGAGCTGAGCTGTTATCTATTATTACATTCTATAGAAGCACGTATTTTTAGCATTTAAATGTGAGGATATTTGTTATTGACACTACCGATTTGATAATCTTCCCATGCAATTCAATTTAATCGATTCCTCACAGAATTATCAACAAATGCAGTGGGTAAATAATTACTATCCCTCTCTTCACCGTGCATAAAGCCAAGGGCTTTCTTTCAACAGACCCACAACCCCAAACAAATATGTATAATTACCAATTAAACACTGATGATGATGATGATAATGATGATGATGTTCTAAGCTTATGTCGGAGGGGGGCTGTACGAGTATAATTCTATTTTGTAATATGTGATGAAGAAGAACTCAACAAATTTCTTATCTTAAAGGGAAGTTAATACTGTTAAACTCTACATTTCATAATCAATTAATATGGCAAATATCGCTCGTATGGACAGCAGAGCATTCAAACATATATATGTATGTAAGTACATACGTATGTACATATGTATGTATGTAAGTTATTTGTAGTCGTATAAAACTCTGACATTCCGGCCGCCAGTCTATTTTTCTGTGTTGAACTGTTCGACTGGCAAGGTTGGGCCTTTGTTGAGCGTATCCATCGATTGTAATATTAGTACCTAGTACTATTTTATTGCCGCCGTTGCTTTTGTTGTTGTAGTTTTGGTAAATCAACAATAAATCGTTTAACTGTTGTGAAATCGGTCGATTGCAATGCAATGAAATGAAAAGTAAATTAATGAAAATTAACGCAACAAAAAGAACTTCTTTTTATTTACAAATTGACCAAATGAATATCATGTCAGCGTCGTTGTGCATCGTTAGTTAGGGAGGGGAAGTTCTTCTCCCACGCCCTGTTAACACAAATAACCACAATTTAATTTAACAATCTAAGAATTAACAAAAAAAAAAAATAAAATAAAATAAAATGAAATGGTCGTTAGTGCACAAGTGTGTAGTAAAAATGATCAAATTATAAAAAAAAAAATTAAATGTTTTTCATAAACAACTCAAATATTGACTAAATTAAATGTTTTACTCTATGCGAATGTAATCCAAAAAAAAGTGTCATAACAAGTTGACGGGCGTCAAAATTTCAGTCTGCGCGAAGTTGATGTACCCTAAACCATGGATTGCGATTCGCCGTAACAGAAAATATACCATTTTGTAGTACAATAAGTGGGTGTGGTTAAAAAGTCTACTTATCTGTGTAATGCATTAATACAGCTCAATTTTACAATGAAATATCCGCTAAAATAATCGAATTTTCAAATAACTTCTTTCCATACATAATAATTCGGCTGGGTTGGTTTTTCTTTTTAGAATTTTTGCAATAATTTCAATAATTAGAGCTATTTTCAAAAAGTGTATATGTGGAACTGTTCGTTCCCCTTTTTTTGTTACCTACTACTTCACATTGCTTTTAATTCACGAATAAGTGAAATATTTTGAAAAATAAGTTAGTTCAGTACTTGTTTTGAACAAGTTTTTTTCCTCGAATTTATTCTGCCTGAGTATAATACTTAGCCACGAATATTCACTTTTGTTGCAAATGGAAAAAAACAAACTATGGTGGAGGGAATGAAAAATGTTTGATTTAAAGCCTTTTTAACGAAAATGCAAATTGTAATACATGCCTTGGAATACAATTTTTGGGATTCTAAATGTTCGTTTTGAAGCCTTTTTAACAAAGATGTGAATTGTAATACGGGCCTTGGAATACAATTTTTAGAATTCTAAATTTCGCGGGGATCATTCTTGCATCCATTTTGTAAAACAACCAAAAATAAATTGCTAATTTTTCTTAAAATTTATAATTTTTGTCAACTTTGGTATTGCGACCTTTACAATGCAAAAAAAAAAATCAAACAAAAGTAGTTCCCAAATTTTCTATGATGAAATCGATGTAGAAATGCGAATTCTGTAAGGAATAACGAATTTATAAGGAATATAAAAATATCAGATCTCGCAAAACTTCAATACACACTGAGTTGTTTTATAAAATTGCAATTAGAATCAAAGTACATAAAATATTGTAAAAACCTATAATTTCTTGAAAACTTTATGAGACATTAGACTGTTCCTGTGTGTACTGAACACTGAGATAAGGCCAGCATTTGCCCTTTTGCTCCACACAGTTAAAAAAAATGTTATTGCACTAAACTGGTAACACTTTAATAAAAACCTTTTTTACATTCTTAACCCCAAGTTATTCGAAAAAATCTTCTATTAAAAAAAGTCGCACGAGGTGCGATCCGTTATTTTAAATTTTTTTCAAAAATTATTTTTTTATTCATCAATTTCTATTTTATTTCCTTTAAAGTAGTCCCTCTCAGATATAATGCACTTGTGTCAGCGTTTCTTCTAATCCCCGAAACACTTCTAAAACGCGTTTTTCGATTTTTCATTTATCTTCTCAATCATAGCAAAACGCTTTTCTTTCATCGGTGTCTTCAGTTTTGGGAAGAAGAAAAAGTCAGCGGGGGCAAGTCCGGTGAATACGTTGGTTGTGGCATGATTGCGGTTTCGTTTTTGGCCAAAAAAAAATCACGCACAAGCATCGATGTGTGAGCTGTTGCTTTATCATGCAAAATCCATGATTGGTTTTTGCACAATTCTGTGCGTTTCTGACGAATTGCTTCGCGCAATCGGCGCATAACTTCAAGGTAGTATTCTTTATTAAAAGCACGACCTTGTGGCAAGAATTCATGATGCACCACGCCATTGCAATCGAAGAAAACAGTGAGCAAAATCTTCACATTTGACCGAACTTGACGTGCTTTTTTCGGCCCAGGACGAGCATCGTCATTGACATCTTCTCGGCCTTCTTTAAACCGGTTATACCACAATTGAACTCGTGTTCTGCTCATAGTAGACTCGCCAAACGCCACAGTCAACATTTCAAATGTCCTTGCACATTGAATTTCATTTTTTACACAAAACTTAATACTGTTTCTTTGATCCATTTTTTCGAATAGTAAAAAATCGAAGAGCACACCAAAACACGACTAACCTTTTTATCTTTCAAAGGTAAACTGACAATCCAAAATGGCTCAAGAAATTTGAAAAAATCTGTTTTTTTTGTTCACACCTCGTATATGAGTTCGAAAAGCAATTAATCCCAATCATACACGAATCAGGTTTACCCGTTGGATTACCGGTTTGTTTACTTTTTCGACCAGTAAATACTTCTAATAAATTCTGTTCAATTAATAAATTTTTTTTCAAGTGAAATTCCATTTCCCTTCGATATTGACAAACATCCGACGATCAATTGCTACATTGACCGACAATGAATCACCGATTACTAAAATTGCTTGAAAAAAGCGCATGGACGGACTAATAAAATTACCTGATTTAACCCTAGTTGTGGAAAATTTCGTTGAATTAAACATTTCCTAATTTTTTCAAATAAAAAAAAAAAATTTGGTTATACTTGTCAGTTTTATCTGATAGTGTGTCGTTCCCTTAAGGTTTCTCACAATGAGTTTTACTTCCGTGTAATCGCAAGATGATCCATGGTCATGGACGGACTAATAAAATTATCAGATTTAACCCTAGCTGTGAACAATTTCGTTGAATTAGACATTTGCTAATTTTTTCAAATAAGAAAAAATTTGGTTTTATTTGCCAGTTTTATCTGATAGTGTGTCATTCCCTTAAGATTTCTCACAATGAGTTTTACTTCCATGTAATCGCAAGATGATTCAAGCCTTATGTCAGTCATCCACATTCTTCAGCAAATGCACAGTAACGTAGCTCGACTTAAATACATTTCTTATAGGGATGTTCGAAAGTTGTTCGATAACTTCGATATACGAGGTGTGTTCAAAAATAAGGCGAATTTTCAAATTTCGCGGGTTACGTACATTAGACTTTCAATTATTATTTTTCTTTTTATGTTGGTACACTCATCTCGAAGATATGTCGATGGTTTTATCCACATAGCATGTTTAATTTGTTTGTGACAGGGATAAATAAGACAAGGGGTTTTGCGTGTTGGACGATTTTCTGCTATCGAAAAAAATGGATCAAAGAAGTTGCATCAAATTTTGTGTAAAAAATGGAATTAAGTGCTCAAAAACACATGAAATGTTGACAGTGACATGCGGTGAGAGTACTTTGAGTGAAAAAAATGTTTACAAGTGGTACAAGCTTTTCACAGAAGGTTTAGAAAATGTGAATGACGACGCTCGCTCTGGACGCCCCAACACATCAATAACCGATGAAAATGTTAAGAAAGTGAGGAAAATTGCTATGGAGAATCGTCGAATCACAATTAAGGAAGTTACTGAGGATGTCGGCATATCGGTTGGCTCATGCCATGCAATCTTTTGGGAAATTTTTGGCATGAAACGTGTGGCAACGAATTTCATTCCAAAATTGCTTAATTTTGACCAAAATTAACGTTGCATGAGCATTGCTCAGGAATTGTTGAATGATGTCAACAATGACCCACATTTTGGTTAAAAGGGTCATAACTGGTGACGAACCATGGGTATATGGTTATGACATTGAACCCAAAGCCCATTCGTCCCAATGGAACAGTCCAGGAGAGCCAAGACCAAAGAAAGCACGCCAAGTTCGATTAAATTCCAAGGTTTTGCTCACTGTTTTCTACGATTACCATGGCGTAGTGCATCAGGAGTTCTTATCACAAGGTCGTACGGTAAATAAAGAGTATTACCTTGAAGTTATGCGCCATTTGCGTGAATCAATACGAAAAAACGCCCGGAATTGTGGAAAAAAGGTCAAAAACAACACCGTTACCATGCCTCAGCCACCGTATTCACCAGATTTGGCTGGCCCCTGCGACTTTTTCCTGTTCCCAAGATTGAAGAGGCCCATGAAAGGACGGTTTTTTGCGACGATTGAGGAGATAAAAACCGAATCGTCGAACACGGAAAACAATTGTCTTATTTATGCCTCTCACAAACAAAATATATGTACATGCTATATGGATAAAACCGTCAACATATTTTCGAAACGAGTGTACCAACATAAAAAAAAAATAATAATCGAAATTCAAATGTACGTAGCTCGAGAAATTTGAAAATTCGTCATATTTTTTAACACACCTCGAAAAAACACATTAGAGAACAATATTTTCAAATATTTATTATTAATTTTTGAATATCGCATCACTCTTGTGGCAATTTGGAGATTATTTTTGCTATAACATGGTCTTTTTGCGGTATTTTCCATAAATATATAAAATTCAGAATTTCGTATGCTTACCAAAAGCAATATTCAGACAGAAACAACTTAGGGCAGGTTTTACATGCGGTTGAAAGAGCCGCAAAAGTGTTTTATAGAAAATGCGTTTTGTAGAATTCTATTTTTTTTTTTTTTTGGAAAATATTATAATATACAACCCTCGTACACCTATATGAAATATTTTAATTGCTACCAAGGAATATGTTTGCAGAATATGCATAATTTAACAATATCGCACTTTTCGATTGTTACGCCAGTTTGCTTCTTTTAGTTTTAGGGCCATTAATTCCACACATAAAAAAAACTAACCCTCAAACGATATTTTATAAATCGATATAAATCTTTAGAGAATGCAAATTCAACTCAAATACGTACAAAGAACGAGTAGGCGGCTAAAGCAATTATGAGAAAATCCCAGATTCGCTACCCAAATTGAAATTGAATTGAATAAATTGAAATTTGTGTCCAATCCAAAAATCAGAAATGATTCCATCAGTTCGTGACATAATAAAACCGACAATTAATCCTTTTTGGTAATAAAAAAGGGGAAATCGTTCAAACCAACAATATCGCTAAAATGCAAACCTAAACTATTTAAAGTTTCACAAAATGAAATTTGAGCAATGATAATAAAAATTAAAGAAAAATCAATATAGATATGTATAATTCCCTTTTATGACATATTCAGATAGTCCAGTGTTTCTGTAATAAACTTAACTCATATTCATCGGTGATCGATTTCACAATCTAAATGTTGGAAGATCAACAAAATAAACTGCATCTAAAACATATATCTGAGCCATAATAATAACAATAAAATACAAAAATATCCAAAATCATTATTGAATGACAGCGCGCAGTGTTCACAAATATTAGAATGAAAGTGATGATTATATCGAACTCAGTTTTCTCCACTGTGTTCACGGTTTGTGCTCATATCACGAGTTCAATTACGGATCCTCTCCAAAGTGTTGCAGACAATTGGATGCTGAAAAATTTCATTCACAATGGGATTTTTCTCCAAAGCTGCCTACATTGTATGGGCTGTGTAAGTATTCATTGTAGTATTTTTAATAACATTTAATATCTCTAATTATAACATTTTTCTGAGGCTGATTGATTATCAGATTTCAAATACGAAAAGAGGAAGAGTGCAAAAATAATACTAAATTAAATGTCGAAAAACAAACTATTATATTCGCCACAAGACCTTGTAGGTGAAAAAAAATTTTAATAAATTTAACAAATTTATCTATGATATCTCATTCTTGGATTAGAGAAAATACAGCAAATGTGGTTAAGCGTCATATCGATCACAAAAATAGATATTTGCCTAAGTACACCAGAAAAACCTCGTACTTACTTATACGGCGACTAAAACAGAAATTTAAATTCGCTAACACGCGAAGGAAAGTGTTTCAAGAGCTTGTGTCCTTTGTGCTTTCGTCACTTCTGGCTTTGTCATTGCTTTAAAAAACTGAATATTCCAACAAATTGTTGGTCCTCTTGTATCCTGCTTATAAAGCTTATTGTAATGGGTGGCGCATAAGTAATGTTAAGATTTATTCAATGTATAACTTTTTTCTTTCTGCTTTTATTTAACGTTGGCATTTATTAAAATTTAGAATATAGTTTGGAAATATGTTCGTTCACTTTATGCTTTAAAGATAATATCTTTCAAATGGTGGCCATTGTTTGTTTCTACCTGACGTGCTCTTTTCAAAGCATTTCCCATAACTTTTCTTAGATCAAATCTTTCACTGATCAAATCTTAACGTTACTTATGCGCCACCGTATGCATCCTTAAGTTATGGTCTTTTTTATCCCCATCGGGGGTTTCGTTGCTTTTTTTTTTTTTTTTTTTTTTTATCTATGTTATTTGAGATGGGTGTCTCATTACATCACCGCACCGGATAAAAATTTAAGTGTTGCCAGCTTACCCAACACGCTTCAGATGTCAGCATATCGTTTAATAGATGTCAGCATTAAGTTAATAGAAGTAATCGTATTCTTCTTTAGTCACCAGGTGCATGTCCCATGACAGAAAAGGTTATGGTTATTCCCAAATAAACAATACTCTGAGAGGGCATTGTAGGATTTCCCCAATCCCTACGCTACGTCTATTATGAAATTTCAAAAAGACAATTTTCAGTAACCTCTAGTATACAGTTTTGATACGTTCAACTTTCTTGGTGTTTGGTTACGTATGCTTTTCACTCTGTTCAATCTCGTGAGCAAATTAAGCTATAACCAGATGGTGATCCAAGTATGCTGCTAGTACATCTATGACACCAGAAGCATCGATTACTACGTAATCTAATTGGATTTTCGTGTTTTGATTATTGATTATATGAATGATAGTCAAGTTACATTGTAAATATCTTCGCATTGGAATTTGGCTCCAATTACTACCGTGTTCATCTTTTGTATAGATTTATAAAAAATCTGAAGTTAATTAAATTAACGAATTAGTAAACAGTTTTTGCACAATCGCAAATGTTAATAATAATTTTTTTCTGAAAAAAGATGTAGCTTTGTCATGGTGCAACATTTTGATGATATGATGCCTCTAAGGGTATCATATTGCGCTTCATCACTAAGCATTATAAAGTGATTATTTATCATTTCTGTATGAAAACATACATTTTAGAAAGATGTCAATATCTGTCCCGTATTTATATTCGTTTGCCCTACAAATAAAAAAAACAAGACGCTAATATGAATACGTCCAGTTTATTAATTTCTATACAAAGTTTTAATTTAAAATAATGTCAGATAAAACGAAAAATTTTGTCCATTTTGGGGTTATTTATTGGAAAGCAACTTTTGTGTTCTAGATATTTGGTTCGTGCCATTTTTATTTAAAAAAGGTTTCATGGTTTCTAAAATTGGATTTGAAACATTACTTTTAGCCATTTTCCCATATAAACTTGAACTTATTTTACCAATATCACAAATAATGTTTGATTTAGAATTGTTGACTGTTCGTGGTTTGTTGAAGTAAACGAATAATTATATAGAGTGATTTTTTAATCGTAGTTTTTTTTTTAAATCGAATAAAACAATCAAATTTCCATGAAAATTGAAATTAAAAATTTAAAAATTCAATTTTTTTATTGGAATCGATAAATTGGTCTTTGCCATTTAATTTTTAAAGATAATTTCATATAAATGTTGTCCGCGGCTCCGCCTCAAGATGTCCATTCGGAAGGTTCAATTTTTCATCACTTTTTCGAGCATTTCGGCAAATCGTTGTGGTTGAGTAACACATGTCCAATCGCTGAGAACGGCAACGAATTGAGATTTCACGATCGTCATTAACACTGGTCGCTACGGCTGCAATATTTTCTTCGTTACGCACTCTACGTCGATGGTTTATGTCCAACAAAGTAAATATTGTGTGAAATTTGGAGATAACATCGCGAATTGTTGATTCAGCAGGTCGATTATGATGACCATAAAATGGTCGTATCAAACGATGCACATTTGTCACAGAGCACGAATTTTGATAATAAATTGCAACGATTTGCAATCGTTGCTCGTTTGTTGGTCTTTCCACGATGAAATGGCAGAGTATACTATACACTTTTCACTTTGACAGATGACGTTTGGACGCCATTACCAACCAGTGCTGCCAACTTAAAAAACTTACTTCTTAAATAATCACCCTATATAAACGTAAAAAAAAATTCTGTAATTATGTTTCTGTTGCGTTTTCCATTGACGGTCCAATTTTAATTTCAACCATGGATTTGGATTTGTTTCAATACTTTTTAATTGATACATGGCCGCCGTTTTGTCTCCTGGTTTTATGGTAAAATTTTTTCAAATCATAGTTTGGGATTAAAAATAAACAGAATCGCCACATCCTCCTGGGGCCTCGTGTGCAAAATGACAAAAATTTTGGATTTACGTATAATTTGACAAAAGATAATATTTTGTTTAGGTTAATATAACCTTTTATATTCTGCAATTTAGCACATTCCTTATGGTAGGCCCCGTTAAAATGGCCTAAAACTCTAAAACATTTTTTATTATAACTTTTAAAAAGTCTATACTAATAAATTAAAATTTGGATTTGGCAAACACTTCATTCTAGTGCATGGTTTAGCGTAGATATGATTGATTTATGTAAAATTTTGGGCAGTCGTAATATACGAGTATTGTCTCACTTAACACAACTTTTGATTGTGGGACAGTTAGCTTCTCTTAAATGTATTTCACAAGTCGCCTCATTTGTATGAGCCTAATTCTAATATATATCATTTTTATCAAAACTTTTGAAACATTCAAACGAATTCACTAGTTCAGTACTGAACAAAGTAACATTTTCGCCAATACCTTAGAATTCAAAGGTTTCATTAGCCTAAACTTAGGCCAATCCTAATGTTTTGTGGTACATAACCATTACTAGTAAATCTGCGGTAATTTTCCCGATCCCTTAAAAACTAAAATTCTTTTGTCATATCTGCTTATGCTTTGAACACGCTGAGGTTATTTTAAACACTTTGTCATGACTTAAACCAAGAGTAAGTTATGTACAGGGTGTCGGTCGACGTGGCAAATTTATTATGGAAAAATATTCGATAAATCAACGTGTTTTAATCGTTAAAACATTTTATCAAAATCAATCATCGGTTACTGTGACGATGAGAAAGTTACGTGAAATTTTTGGAAAAAACAACGTGCCAACAAACACACTATTTATCGTGTAGTGAATGATTTCGAAGAAATAGGGTCTGTTGCTGATAGGGCCAAGCATGGACCACAACGTACTGCAAGATCGGCTAAAAACATTACTGCTGCTCAAGAAAGTGTTCAAAACAATCCATCAATCTCAATTCAACGCCGTGCTCAGGAGCTTGGTCTTCAAAGAACAACTTTGGTCGCAATTGTGCACAAGGATTTGCATTTGTTTCCATTTAAGATACAGTTGACACAATACAATGAGTGACGAGGCACATTTTCATTTGAATGGATATTTGAATAAACAGAATAGTCGGTTCTGAGCAATGGAAAACCCACAGGCCGTTCCTCATTTCACATGAGTAATGTGTAAGTGATCGTTTCTTATTTCCTATAGCTATGTGCGTAGGTAGGTTGCTCGTTAATCACGCAATTTTTTTTTTTAACGTGTGAAGGTCATGAACGAGCTGTCGCCCGATATTACGTCGCGAGGTGCCAGCAGTTTCAGTTTGCCATGTTATTCTCAGTTTTGTCGCTTTTGGGTCTTGAGTGCTTCTTCCTCTTTGTGCGTGGTTCACCATTTTTATGTAGGTATTTCCCGTATCCCAATCCTTTTCCGCCTCCTTAGCATTGTGTCCACTATATTTTCTGCATTTACGCTTACGCCTATTGTTGATTCAAACCCCCCCAAGTTTTCTTCAAATCATGAGCACCTGAATGCTATGTACTTCGCATCTTCATCCACATCAGGGCATCATAAACACCTAGGAGAACTATCGTAACCAAATCGATATACGTATCTCTCCGTGGCGTGGTAGAAATTATGCGAGCTTATAGTTCACCTATCCTTTATTTTAGCTATTTTACTTTTCGATGTTCAAAATCAGTTTGCAGATCAATTGATCCATATTTTGCCATCTTTGCGCGGATTTTTCCCTTTCCGTCTGTCGTATACGCCCCCTTAATGTCTCTGTATTTCCATTATTGCCTTATATATCTCCTTTTGAGTAATAAGTCTACCGGCTTGACGCCTTCACAGATATGGTGCAAAATCCAATATAGATATTTTAACAGCTTTTTCTGAAGAGTGAAATTATATCCTTCCTAATCGTTTTCGTCATTACCCCCTCCCAGACTACTGATCCTTAGAGTAGAATGGAATTGATTGCACATGCAAGTAATGTTCTTCGACTTCGTTGAGGTCCACCTATATTGGGCATTATTCTGGCCAATGCATTTACAACATCGGTTGCCTTTTTGCAGTTGGTTATCGATCATCATGCCAAATTACTTAGTGGATTAATATGAGACTATTTGACTACTACCCTAAGCGCTGGCAAAGCACTTCCCTCCGTCTTTTCCCGTCTGAGACTTTTGCTCTGCCAAATCCAGATTCACTATATCCAATCTGAGTTTAATAATCGCCTCTTTTGCGTATAATTTGACTTACTTATGGCGGTTATGGCTGAGCTCCAAAGAAAATTTTGAATCAAATTAATATCCAGAAACTCCATTTTCCGCTGACCCCCAAGGTCACCTGACCTAACTGCGTCAGACTTTCTTTTAAGAGGTTATGTCACACAAGAGGTGTACAAAACGAAACCAAGGAATATGACTGAATTCAAGCAGTCCATTAAAACAATTGTTGAGGTGATCCCGACTTCAACCCTTCAAGCCGCAATGAACAATTTTCTGATCAGGTGTCGCATATACGTGAACAAGCATGGAGGCCATTTACGGGTCTATTATCTTTAAAACTAAGTAGTTATATAAATTAAAATTTAATTTTCTATATAATAAAAAAATGAAATACATTATTTAAAAAAAAGTTATTTTAATTTGTTGTTGTAGCACAATTGGTGCGCCACCCTGTATCTGTCCTGTACTGTTACTGCAATGTCATCGGCGAATTAAACAATTGTCGTTTCCTCTGGAACCTTTAGGTCGAATATTCCATCATACGTACAGGGTTGCTCATATTCGACGGACCCATCTGGCAACGCCATAACTTTTGACAGAGAT
>JAHXMU010000403.1:12869-26995 GCA_019455685.1 Philornis downsi | reverse complement strand
CCAGACGCATATACAAAAATTTATGCAAAGCGGTCCAGCCGTTCTGGAGTTTTAAGCATCGGAACAAACCACGATTCATTTTTATATATAAAATATAGAATTGTATTTAAGTAAAGGGTGTCCCAACAAGACCGCAAGATTTAAATTTTAAATAAAACACAGATATTAAAAAAAAAAATCGTGAAACTTTATTATATCGTAAAGTAGACAGAATGAGGTTATGTATGGAACATCACTGGCACACACGCGATGAAATTTTCAATGACAGTTTTGCATAAATGCTGCGGTATTTCATTAATGCAGCGTCCAATTTCCTCTTTTAAGACTTGAGTCGTCGTCGGCTTATCCGCGTAAACCATCGATTAAAAAAAACCCAAAGAAAAAGTCTAATGGTATTAAATCGCACGATCTAGGCGGCTAATTCTGGTCTCCAAAACGCGAAATAACACGACCGGGAAATGACTGATGCAGCAATTGAATTGTTTCTCTGGCTGTTTGACGTGTGGCGCCGTCTTGTTGAAACCACATGCCCTCCACATTCATTTCTCCAATTCTAGGCACGAAAAAACTGGTTATCATTTCACGATACCGAACACCATTGACTGTCTTGCGTTCTTATTGGGACACTCTTTAGATTTTCAAGACCGAGGATATCATTTTTATGAGAGGTTTTAGTAGGAGCTGTCTAATGCCGTTCACTTTTAGCTTCTGGTTGTTTTCTGGTTGTGAGTTTTATCAGGAATTTATAAAATATAAATATTTACATAAATCGTGAAATCCAATAAGTTGTTCGTATTACTGATATTGGAGGACCATGCCATTGATTATATGGACTTGGGGGTATTACGTAACACAACAACAACACAACACAACAAATCCAACAATTGTTTGATAATCCTGCTCCTAAAGCCGGGTAATCTTATTCATTTAATTGTGATTACAATAAAACTAATCCACAAGGTGTCTGGCTACTAAAACTGGTAAATTAAAAGTAGCTAAAATGCACTGAAATTATTCCGGAGCTATTGCGCCCAAATCTACTAATCAGGTGTGCTAAGTACAAACTTCAATTTAGTTTAAAAGAACGTAGAAGATCAAAAAAAAAAAAAAAAAATAACAACAAATTTTAACTGAAACTGAAAATAATAAAAAAACGTAAGAAATTAAATGCAGTCAACAAATTTCGGGTAAAATTTTAAATTTAAGTTTTTTTTAAATTTTTATCAAAGTTTTTTTTTTTTTTTTTGTAATGGGAAGGGTCTTACATTGCAGCAATGAAACGAATATAAATGCATTTTGGGAGGCAATGTGAGTTTTGAAACAAGAAAGGCTCTTCGTCCCCTTTAATCTATATACATCTATATACATATATATAAAAATCAATTGCTGTGCGTTAGTCTCGCTAAAGCTCGAGAACGGTTGGACCGATTTTGGTCTTAAATTATTGGTAGAGTATTCCGGAAGGTTTAAAAGGTTTTATTTGAAGTGATAGATGGCTTTGGAGATGAGATTTTTGCAATTAATTTTTTTTATCACATTAACATTGAATCAAATAATGGTAGGTGACAAACATACCAGCCTAATTCAACATTTTCGAAATGTAATAAATCTCACCATAATAAAAATTGCCAAATTGTTGTAGGTTTTTGTGCCGAAAAACAAATCAAAAAACATTGTTTATCATATCGCTCCCTACTAATTTCGATTCCATTCAAATAAATCGCATTGAAATTTGAACTATCTGTGTTTTATTATTACTCGGGAGTTTATCTGAAGGCGTTAAATTATGGCGAGTCGAAGTTCGCGGGGTCGGCTAGTTTACAATAAATTTGCAATTTTACTGTGAATTAAATAACTTTGGTCATCAATACATTTTTTAAACAAAGCCCTTTATTAAATGTTACTTAATTTATTGTTTCATTTCCTTTTTCTAATGAAATAAAAATTTGTTATAACCTTAAATAGCTAATTGGTTATACAATTAGCGTTCATTAATTTGTTTATTTCAAAAAATTTATAAAATTAACATTTTGTTCTAGAACAGTAACAGTATAAAATAAGAAAAACATTAGCAATCAATCATGTTAACAAAAATTAGAACATTTTATGTTTAAATCTATAATTTTTTCAATAATGGCCGCATTAGTCATTTCCGTTGTGAGGCGAAATTGCAACAAATTGATCACATTTAACATGTAGACTATCACTCTGCCCGTTTGAGTTATATCCGTATTAATCAACTTATAATTGCCAAAAAATGGGGAAAATAACTGTAGTATAGCTTTAATTGCCATGCGTGATATTTTAAAAATGAACTAATATCTTAATTGAAATTTAATTTGTTTCCTCAGAAATTATGAAAACTCTAGGAAGAACAATAAGTTCGTGTTGCATTTTAAAAACTCTGGAAAGTTCTGTGAAGGGAATAACTTTGATCATAGATAGTGTTTGTCCATGTTATGATCAAATCATTATTACTATGGAACAATTGAATCACTCTTCGAAGGACTTGACATTGAATCATTTATATTTAATTGAACAGTATTCATAACTAGAGTTTTTTCTTTTCTTGCATTTTTGAATTTCTCTGGAAGGCGGGAATGTTTTTTTCAAATTTTCCGAGATCCCGGTAATTTCTACTAAATAGATATCTTATGTGCCAAATAATATTTGTATTAAGAATGGGCTTTGAGCAACAAACAAAAATGGGCTTTGAGCAACTTCAATAGTTACAATTTTTAAAATTAAACTCACAAAAGTGATTACTGAAATAAAGCTATGATTTTTCGAATGCCTAAGGCATATTTTATTCCCTCCCCGCATTCCATTCGAGGAAAATCTTTCATGAACTCATTTCTACAATTCAAGCCTGGGTCTTCTACACTAATTTCATAAACCAAAGAACGACAAATACGCTGTAGGATACAGAATAAATATATTATTGCGGTTATGTTAGGATTGAATTTTTGAATTTCTTTTTTAACATTGAAATCATTGATTTGTCTTAACATTTTTTTAGTCTTATCCGAAATATTTCTACATAGAAAACATTTTAACAGAATTTCTAACTCCTGAAATAAAGTTTAGGTATTAATATTAAATCAATGCAAAAAATAAGTTTTCTATTTTAAAAGCCCTATTATTTTTTTATTTTTATTATTTTATTTCCATATCGCAATCCAAAGCCGCATACGGCCAAATTGATTCCGCAGATCAACATTTTGCGACATTTACTTGAAATTTTTCAATTCAGTTTTTAAAAAGTTTTAATAAACTATTATAATAATAGTAGTGTTTACAGTATTAACAACGAATATGGAGAAAGATAAAACATAAAATGTGTAGCATCAACAATTTATAGTGAAGTATAATAATTCTACAAGCAAGACATTAAGAGCTTCCTAAATCCAAAACATGATGGTGAAAATCTTCTGTGTTCATATGGAATTATTGAATTCCATAATCGTATAGTAAGAAATCGAAAAGACCACTGCATTATTAGCGTTCTTGCCAGTGGAAGTTGTAAAATATTGGTTCTTGAAGACCTTCCAAAGGTCTTGAAGACCATTCCAAATTTGGAAACTATGTACTTGGGTGTGTCAAATTTCATACTTTTGTAGAAAAACAAAATAGTTCTAAGGTCGATAAAGTTTTCAAATGTACATCCCAAAAACTCAGCAGTATGTGGTGCAACATGTTTTAATTTGTACACAAAACGAATTATACGGTTAAAGCATATTTTTAATCGCTCTAGTCTACCTCTACTTGTTCCACAATAAACTTCTAACCCATAAATAACGTGTGGCATCAACATCGCCTTTGCGATATGTTTTCGTATTTTTAGCGGAAGAGACACATAGCAAGAATGTAATTTTAGAAGCTACCTTCCTGATATGGCTTTCAAATTTTAGAGTATCATCAATACTAAATCCTAATATATTTATGGTGCTAACAATAATTAAACCATTCAACATAAACGAAACAGATCTGCTAGGGATTAAGTTAAAAGTTATTGCTTTTGATTTAGACGGGTTCAAATGTATAAAATTATTTTCACACCAGCGGCTTATATTTTTAGCTCATTATTTACACGATTTTGGAAGTTATCAAAAAAATCTTTATTCTCACAAGCCAGGAGTTGCAAATCATCAACATATAAATGAGCTTTAAGAGAATGTATATGTCCAAAGATATCATTGATGTAAATTGAAAACAACGTGGGCCCTAATACAGAACCCTGCGGTACACCACGATATGTCCGTCTCAAATCCGAGTTTACACCCTGAGACTGAACATATTGTGATCTGCCATATAAAGAACGCATGAAATGGCATGCCGATGTCGAGAAGTTATAAATTTGATATAGCTTATTTAATAGTGTTTCATGACATATTGACTCAAAGGCACGGCTAAAGTCCAAACTAATTAAGGCTACGATATAGTTATAATCTAATTTTACCCTTATTTCGTCAATCATATCAACCATTAGCGATACTGTACTGTACCCTTTCGTAAATCCTGATTGAAATTCTGATAATAATAAATTTTCGTATAAATATAAACACAGCCGATCATTAATAAGCAGTTCAAAAACTTTTGAAAGTACAGGTTGAATAGTTATCGGTCGATAATCAAAATTTTTACTTTTGGTACTGGTATTACTCTCGCACATTTCCACATTTCAGGATATATTGCGGTAGTTATAATAATATTAAAAATGTGAACCAAATGCGCTGATATTGCCGGAAAACCCATTTTTATAAATTTCAGTGGTATACCATCGTCTCCAACTGCTTGTGACCTAATATGACATATTGCTGCCCACAATTCATTTGCAGATACATTTCTCAAACAGAAACCGGTATCCCGAGTTTGGTACTCGTTCTCAAAAAAGGCTAGTTGTGGATTCCCTATCCGAGGCATTGTGAAATACTCATTACAACTATTTATATTTACATTGAGACTTTCAGGCATATTAGTTTTCACAATGCCGATCTTTTTCAGGTTATTCCACATATCTTTGGCAGTTCTTTTCCTTTCTTTTAACACGTTTAAGGCGGTTTCTATAATTGCAAAAAATTTTTCAAGTGAGTAGATTTTTATTTTCAATATACGCCTTGTACGCAAGATTCCTTAGTTGTAGAATCATATTAATGCAAGGTTTATTGCTCCAGTCAAAATATTTCTGTTTATGTACATTTTTCAAACGAACATGCCGATTGAAAATATGATAAAAAATATGACAGGGAACATTCACCTGAACATTACAGTCATTTGTGTTATATATACGTGCATAATCGGAGGATAATAAATCAGAAAGACAACTTTCCAAATTCACGTTGGCATAATCTTGAATTTGGTATTCAGATGACACAGTTAGCTTACTTAAGAAATATATGTATATAGCAGCGTGATGTGAGTTTAAAACAGGAAATAAATATTGTCCTTTTAATTCAATTAAGTTACTGTTAGATACTAAGAAATAATCTATTAATGAAGATGAATTTGTTTGAATACAAAAATGTGTTGGAAGGGCATTATGCACCAAATGTAGATCACAACTCTCTGCCATATGTCTTAATTCTCTACTTCTTTCGAAAAGATTTATGTTGAAGTCTCAGACCGTCACAACATGTTCATATTGGGAAACTAAATTTGCAATGTCACTCTCGCAATTTGAGATATTTCCATATGGAAGATAAATTATTCCCACAAGGATCTTATTATTGCCCATAGCTTCAATTTTAACAAACATACCCTCATAAAAACAATAATTTTTAATTTCGCAAACCACCTTTACTTTTAAATCTTTTCTTTCATACATACATACTCCACCAGCTCTTCCTACCTCCCTATCCATTCTAAATAATTTGTAATTCATTATACTAACAGTCTCGTCAGTTACATAGTCTTTCAACCATGATTCAGACACTCTACTTACTATTAGGTTATCTGTATTGATTCTGGTTTAAGAGATATCTCGATAGTTTTCAAAAATTTGAAAAAATGTAATCTGTCATAAAAAAATGCCCACTTAGTAAAATCTACGAAAAGTTTTTTTTTCAATAAATCACAGATATTTCAAAATTTTAAATTTTAGTTTTAAAATTTAAGACTGCTCAAAGTGCATTTAGTATCATATCTCATGCATATAGTATCATATCTCAAAAATTATAGACGATGTGGGAAACATAAATTTAATTGTAATCCAAGAATTGGTTCTCACCTCAAAAATATTACTGGCAAATATAATTCTTCGAAATAGGTAAATGCAGCTTTTTCTGTATTTAGCATCGTAATATCTCATCATATCCTGATTAAAGTCTAGTGAATTTATCGTGAAATATTTATTCGAATTGTCTGCAATCATTACTCGAGCCATTTGATAACAGTGATTAAGCTTAAATGGAGTCTTATTCATCATAGATCTCCGTTGTTAGTAGGAAACTGTTTCTTAGAATTTCTTTTTTTTTATATACAACTATTTGACGTGAATTGACTTTAAGGGATAGTTTTATGACATTGCACGAAAACTGAAAAAAACTCGTTCAAAAAAGCGAGATATGATAACGAAAAACTAATGAAGATATTCTCTAACTTTTTATATCTCATGAAATTTGTTGTTAAGAAAGATAGAAAAATAATGGTTTTAGCTATAACAGGGGGTAGTAAAAATGATATCATAGGTTCGAAATTAAAATTAACGGAATTCGTTTTAAATATTCCAATAGATTCCATATTATACCACCTTACGTCCAAGACTTCGGCGCGAAAAATTTTAATATATTAAAATAATTCATGCACGTTTAGTAACGGCATTTTGGTAAGCATATATTTTGGTTGTAATTGGAAATTGCTTTGGAGCATTTGAGCAGCGTTGTTTGCTATATTTGAAATGCCACCTATCGTGTAGTAAATGAACTTTTAAAAACGTTTAAGTTCTACCTTTTTTACTTGTAATAGCCATACCTGGTATGTAAACAACAATTTACTCAAATTTAATTGTCATTTTACAAAATCCTTAAGAATCTCTCCGTAGCATACAAACAATATGTCCATTATTTTTCCTTAAATTTATAAATATTTACTTTTATTTATATTTAAATATTTTATGTATATCTCTTTTCGTTACAGTCTATTCGAACAAGAGATTATGAGCTATGTGCCCATCGAAGAGCGTAGTCCCCAGGGATCTCCAGTGCTTAATTCTCGTATGTTGCAACGTGCGCCGCCTCCCTTCCGGCGTGATTTTGAGGCAAAATTAAGAGGCTTCTATAGAAAACTAGAATCGAAGGGCTACGGCCAAGGGCCACACAAATTAAAGTAAGTTAAAATCATTTATTTAGATCAAGTCAGTTATCTATAAACAACCGTAGGCATAGCATCACAAAGCCACATTAATCAGGACCAAATACATCACAATATTTTTTTCCCATGTGCGCAAAAATGTTGCATTTCAGAATCGAGGTATCCTTTCGGTTCTACTTTAACAAATTTGTTAAAAAATCTTGCAATACTACGAATAGCAACTCTTTCATCATTTTACTTAACTATCAAATATTCTAACATGTTCAAAGACCAGGAAGACCAGTAAGACCAGTTCTCAATTTAAATCACGAGGCTATCTCGAACCTTTTTTTTATTTTATTTATAGAATTTATTCTATGGAATAAATTTCCTTACAGACTAGTTAATAATATGACAAAATTCAATAATTTAATAATGTTAAATACATTAGATTTATATATTTAAAAATAATATGATATTCCGTTTAATTATATGAACACTGGTGGAAAAATCTATTAAATTATAAAGATTATTAAAATCGCAGCAAATTCTTCAAAAAGAATCATCATTAGCGTAATTTTATACGAAAATATTGTATATGAAGCAGATTATAATTTCGAATTGACCGTTTGGGAATGTTGAAGTATAAATTTTCTAGAAGGAAATCCGAGCAAACATCTCCATTAATTAAATTTATCAGAAACGTCACATTTAGCATAGTTCTGCGGCTCTGCAGTGTTGGTGAACCGATAATAGTAAGCCTTGTCTTGTACGCGGTGGTAGGTTTACGTAATTATGACCATAAATAAAGGGTGTCGCAACAGGAACGCAAGATTTAAATTTGGCGCCATTCGAAGTGTCATTGTTTGACATTTGAACAATTGTTATTGTTCGCTAGTAGGAGGTACGAGGTTAGTAAAAATGGAGTGCTACACGAATGAACAACGCTTTCTCATTGTGAAATTGTTTTACCAAAATGGTGAAAGTTTTGCGGCTACAGTGCGCAAATTACGATCAATTTGAGGTCACAATAATGCTCCAAAAGAGTCAACTGTAAAGAGATTAATGGATAAATTTGTCAAAACTGGTCTGTTAGTGATGTAAAGACAACAACGCGCCTTCGACCAAGTCGATCGACCGAAAATGTCGCAGCTGTACGTGATGATGTCGCTCAAACTCCATCCACCTCAATTCGACAACGAGCTCAGCAAATTAGTGTCATCCACTATGCAGCGAATTTTGACGAAAGATTTGCATCTTCATGCATACAAAGTTCAATTGACTCAGGAACTGAAGCCAGCTGGCCATGGACAGCGAAGGGAGTTTGTTAATTGGTTATTGGAGAGACAACATGCAAAAGCTGATTTTGCCGATAAAATCATCTTCAGTGACGAGGCCCATTTCTATCTTGATGGCTTCGTCAATAAAAATAAGGAAAATCCTCGAGTGATTCACGAGAAGCAAATGCATCCTCAACGTGTCACTGTGTGGTGTGGATTTTGAACTGGAGCAATCATTAGACCTTTTTTTTCATAAAAATGAGGCATGTCAAGCGCAAACAGTCAATGGAGTTCGGTATCGTGAAATGATAACCAGAATTGAAGAAATGAATGTGGAGGGCATGTGGTTTCAACAAGACGGCGCCACATGTCATACAGCCAGAGAAACAATACAATTTCTGCATCAGTCATTTAAATCTGCTTTATATGAAGCAGATTATAATTTCGAGTTGAATGTCTGGGAATGTTGAAGTATACATTTTTCAGAAGGAAGTCCGAGCAAACATCTCCGTTAATTAAATTTATCAGAAACGTTACATTTAGCATAATTCTGCAGTGTTGGTAAACCGATAATAGTAAGCCTTGTCTTGTATGCGGTGGTAGGTTTACGTAATTATGACCATAAATATTACGTATGCAAAACAGTAGAAATTGTTTTTGAATAGATTCAATTTTATTATTATAAGTATTGTAATGAGGATCCCAAATAATAGACCCATATTCAAATATTGGCCTTACTAATGACGTGTATAGTTGTTTCGTAATATTAGGATCAGCGATCTCTTCGGCCCATCGTTTGAGGAAAGTAAGTACTCCACGTGCTTTATTGCATGTCATAGTAATGTGTTGAATAAAGTTTAATTTCAAATCCAATAGAATATCCAAGTCTAAGATAGACTCAACTGGTTCCAATCGGTAACCATTCAAGTAGAACGGATGATATTCATCAAGTTTCCTAAAAAAATGCATATTTTTACATTTCTTTAGATTTAACTCCATTAAATTTATATAGCACCATACAAAAAAGCTATCAAGATCTTGTTGAAGAAGGCTATAGTTGTCATTCTCTTTACATATTTGAAAATTTTTTACACCGTCGGCATACCTTAGAAACCCTTTTTTTTAATTGGTAGTACTGTGACAGACATCATAAATATTAGGGCCCCGGACAACCATCAACAGCTACCGATGAAAATCATGCCCAACAAATCTGAGATAACAATTGAGAACCCTGCTGATGGTACTGGCATTTCATGTAGATCCCTCAACTCCATGTTAAAAGATGTTTTTGGCATTGGTTTTTCCCGAGTTTTCTCGGCAACATTTCAACTAATATCATTGAACAACCACCGCATTCACCTGATTTAGCATTATTTGTCTTCTGAATGCTTCATAAACTTAAAAGATCTCTCCGGGGGCAGCATTTTGAGTCAATTTAAGATTTCCGATTTGAATCGCAGCGCGCTCTGAAGAGCATATCGAAAAGGAACTTTTTGGTATGCTTTGACGATTGGTATACGGAGAGCATAAGTGTATTCTGTCCGGGGAGAATAATTTGATGGAGATAAAGTAGGTTTGGATCAAACAAATACTGTTTGAAAAAAAAAAATAAATAAATAAATCCCGGTCTTTTTTGACACAATAAAAAAACGTAAAAGTAGAACATTGACCAAAGGAAAATGATGAATCTAATTTGAAACATTTTAAGTAATCTGTAGCAGTACGCAAAGGACTTCTTTGTCGACTTACCAAGTATACCATAAAACAACAGTGCTATTTATTAATTTATTAATAAAATTATCCACCCATATACTTGTGATAAAATTATCAAATATATCAACCAACGAAAAATTGACACATAAATATGCACATTTTAGAAAATGAAAGATTTGCCGATTTGGCCGCTTATAAGCAAAAAACCAAAATGTTTAACTTTTCCAATGGCGCTCATTTTGTGGCAATTTAATGTTATTTTTGTTGGCTAGCGTATCTGATAACATTGCCGTTGACATAAATTACGAAAACTTTGAGGAGGGTTGTTACATATTTTTCACGGACTTTGACACATGTCATTACCATGAAGTTGTGCTAAAATGAAGAAACTTTGAATACGACTCTGAATCTGCAATATTAGAAATACAAACTCCGACATCAAGACTGAAAAAATACCAGATATATTGAAATTGTTCATTTTTTTTTTTTTTTTTTGAAGAAAAGTCATTATTGCCTTTAAATAAACAAAAATCGTGTGTTATTCAATAAATTAGTAAACTAAAGAGTGGCGCATAAGTAACGTTAATGGTGACTATATTGAATGCGTTCTTGTGCATCATTCGGTTTTAACTCATGAACCAATTGCATCTTATATGGGAAAAGATGTAACAGATGTAAAATTCTTTGCAAATACCGCCTAGACATCTCTAGCTGCTGAGAACGTCGCCTGGTAGAAGTTTTGGGGTTTTCCTCGATACTTGCTTGCACTCGAGCAGTGGTCATTTCATTTCGAACTGCACGAGGTCTTCCAGCACGCGGAAGATTACAGGCAGCCCCTTGTTGCCCCAAACGCTGAACCAATCGATAAATTGTTGGAGCGATAGGAGCATTTCGAACATGAAAGAAATTTCGATATGTTCTGAATAATCGAATGCTGACTTTCAAAGTAAAATTGAACAACTTGGGTTCTTTGTTCTGTGCTGAGCCTTTCCATCATAAATTTCCCAAGTATTATTTAGTTAATTCTGTAAAGAGTCGAAAAAAATGACTTAAACGAAAAATGTATTCACTGATCAAATCTTGACGTTACTTATGCGCCGGGCTATATTAGCATCATCTATACCTATACATTCAACAATTGTTCATTAGCACTGAATCGGTCCCAAAATGTTGTATGCTTTAGGGAATCTCTATGTTAGTATTTATTTCTTTCATAGTACACTATTGGTTAAACCAAACAAATAGTGTCATTTTCCTTCACACAAAAATCTGTTGGTTATCCCAAAGTATGGAGTAATCAAATTCATACTTTAATCTCTTTATCAAATTGATCCTCTTTCTTGTTTCCATTTTCTTTCGAAATAAAAAGAGAAGAGACCGTTTAAAAAACGACTCTAACTCTCTATATCTGCTGACATCCGACTCCTAAACAGCAACTCCGACTCATCATCCAATCCTTCCTAATACGCTAAGTAGGGACCAAAAATATACAAAACCAGGTGTGTTAAAAAAAAAAAAAAAAAAATGGTGAATTTTTTTTTTTTTTAAAAAATATTTATTTTTTCATCAATTTCTATTTCCTTGAAGCAGTTCTAATATGCACTTTTTAGTATGTCCTTTAGCTCTCTCAGCGATTCGGTTTTTATCTCCTCAATCGCCGCAAAACGTCGTAATTTCATGCGTCTCTTCAATCGTGGGAACAAAAAAAAATCGCAGGGGGCCAAATCTAGTGAATAGGGAGGCTGAGGCATGATCACGGTGTTGTTTTTGGTCAAATAATCTCTTACAAGCAAAGATGAGTGAGCAGGTGCATTATCATTGTGCAAAAGCCATGGATTTTTTTCCACAATTCCAGGTGTTTTTTTTTCGTATTGCTTCACGCAAACGGCGCATAACTTCAAGGCAATACTCCTTATTTACCGTACGACCTTGTGGAAAGAACTCCTGATGCGCTACATCATGGTAATAAAAGAAAACAGTGAGCAGTGAGAAAACAGAGCTTTTTTTGGTCTTGAATCTCCTGGACTCTTCCATTGGGACGATTCATACGATGTCATAACCATGAACATTCTGATGACCCTTTTAAGCAAGTCTGGACCATCGTTGACGTCATTCAAAAATTTCTGAGCGATGCTCATGCGACGTTGTTTTTGGTCAAAATTCAGCAATTTTGGAACGAACCTCGCTGCCACGCGCTTCATGCCCAAAATTCCCGAAAAGATTGCATGGCATGAGCCAACCAATATGTCGACATCCTCAGCAACTTCTCTAATTGTGATTGGTCGATTCTCTATAACAATTTTCTTCATTTTCTCAATATTTTCATCGTTTGTTGATGTGCTGGGGCGTTTAGAGCGAGCGTAGTCATCTTCTCGACCTTCTGTGAAAAGCTTGTACCATTTGTAAACATTTTTTTGGCACAGAGTACTCTCACCGTATGTCACTGTCAACATTTCAAGTGTTTTTGAACACTTAATTCCATTTTTTACACAAAATTTGATGTAATTTCTTTGATCTATTTTTTTTTTTGATAGCAGAAAATCGCCGAACACGCAAAACCCCTTGTCTTATTTATCCCTGTCACAAACAAACTAAACATGCTATACGGATAAAATCGTCAACATATCTTCGAGACGAGTGTACCAACATAAAAAGAAATAATAATCGAAAGTCGAATGTACGTAGGCCGCAAAATTTGAAAATTCAGCTAATTTTTTGAACACACCTGGTATATAAAATATGGTTTGCCACTTCATGTTGTGGACGTGGGATTCTACTGTGATTTTTCTGAAAGTGGTTCTGTAATACAAAATTTCGAACAGTTTATAGATTGTTAAAAGATGATTTGATCTTAACGTGTAGTTTTTTTTTTATATCTTTTGAAGAATTTGTGTTAATTAGAGTAGAGATTTCACAAGCTACATATGATGCCCTAAACAAACACCTTCATTTGTTACGTATTATAACCAAAGGAATCACTGACTTCCCGCTTAAAATATTGAATTAATTAACATCCTTTTTCAGATTACAAATACGTCGTACACATTTATTGGAAGATGCCTTCCGTCGTATTATGTCTGCCAATAAAAAAGACTTACAACGAGGACGTTTAGCCGTTCTCTGGGATACCGAAGAGGGTCTTGATTATGGAGGACCATCCAGGTAAGAATTTTGTAATTTATTTTTCTTATTAAATGTTTATAGCTCTTTGCTGTTTATGTTATTTACAGAGAATTCTTCTTCCTGTTGTCCCGTGAATTATTTAATCCATACTATGGGCTCTTTGAATATTCAGCCAATGACACCTATACGGTTCAGGTGTCACCCCTTTCGGCTTTTGTAGATAATTGCCATGACTGGTTTCGCTTCAGTGGACGTGTCTTGGGTTTAGCTTTAGTCCATCAATATCTGCTGGATGCCTTTTTCACGCGACCCTTTTACAAAGCTTTATTAAGACTTCCCGTAGCTTTAAGTGATCTAGAGTCATTGGATAATGAGTTTCATCAATCGTTGCAATGGATACGAGATAATGACATTGGAACGGGCATTGATTTAGGTTTAACATTTTGTGTAACCGAAGAACTATTGGGTCGCGTGGTGGAACGTGAACTCAAACCGGGCGGTAAGAATATTATCGTAAATGAGAAAAACAAAAAGGAATATCTGGAACGTATGATTAAGTGGCGCTTGGAGCGTGGTGTGCAGGAGCAGACAGAATCATTGGTACGTGGCTTCTATGAAGTCGTTGATTCTCGTCTAGTTTCGGTATTCGATGCACGTGAATTGGAGCTGGTCATAGCAGGGACGGCCGAAATCGACATCAATGATTGGCGCCTCAATACCGAA
>JAHXMU010000403.1:0-12859 GCA_019455685.1 Philornis downsi | reverse complement strand
CAGGGACGGCCGAAATCGACATCAATGATTGGCGCCTCAATACCGAATATCGTTCGGGCTATCATGATAACCATCAGGTCATCATATGGTTCTGGCAGGTTATTGAGAAGTTCACCAATGAACAACGTCTGCGTTTGCTGCAGTTCGTTACGGGCACATCGAGTATACCCTATGAAGGTTTCTCGGCTTTGAGGGGTTCCACGGGCCCGCGACGTTTTTGCATCGAGAAATGGGGCAAACCAAATGCCTTGCCCCGAGCTCATACATGTTTCAATCGCTTGGACCTACCACCATATCCTACACCCGAGTTATTATATGAAAAACTATTGCTGGCTGTAGAGGAAACCAATACCTTTGGTATTGAATAATTTAAGGAAGAGTAGAATTGGATGGAAAGAAAAAAAAAAAAAAAAGAAAGATGAAAACGTGATATTTTCAATGTCCTTTATTTATTTATGAATTATATATTACTAATATAAATGTGCGTCATCTCTATGTGTGCGTAAATAAGTTTAATTAAGTATTTATTGCCGAATATTTATTACCTTTTTTTTTTTTTGTTAAACTCATATTTATTTATTTTATTACAAGCGACGAAGAATTGTAGTCAAGTGTGTTTGAATTGAATACGAAAAATGTCTAGTGCCGTAGTGTGAAACCCATTGTAGTGTTAAATGTTATTAGTATCTAGTGGGTATTTCTGCCAGTTTATTGATATTTCTACTCCCAGGAAGCTACTCAACAATGCTCTTTTTTGTATTTCCCCGAGTTTTTAATTTTTAGGTTTCATATTCTTGTCTTTTTAGTCATTAGTGTTATAAGAGTTATATAAAAGAAAAAAAAAAAAAACAAAACATTCCATGAGGAGAAAGTAAAAAAGAACAAAAAATGGTCCATAGTTACTCGCAACTTAGATATAAACAATGTTTTCATGATGTTAGGATTTTATGATAAATGGTTTTGAATTTTTGTTGTCAGTTAAATGATAAATATATACCGAATTTAAGGTGTTCCATTCCTTTGCGACATTATACTCGTATATTATGAAATGAGGTGGATTTAAACATCTATAAGCTGATAAGTCACAATCAGGTCATGTAGGAGAAGCTGTTTTTTGGAACACGATATTGTCCTTTTATTCCATCATTGTTAATTAGCAAGATTTCCCGACTTTTGCTACTTTCTGGAACAAGTAACTTGTTGAAGTATTCCATTCATATTAGCAGCGTAAGATTTCCATCGTTCTCTATAAAGGAGAGGAGCGCTGTACCATAACTTTTAATATTAAATCTTTGTTCTTTTTTCGGTTTTCGCCACCATTTCTGTATCTCTCTCAATTCTATTGTGTAAACAAACAGTTTGACTTCCTCCTTTTCTCTCCAACATGCTAAACAATTGGTTGAAGCATTGCCATTTAAGCCGCATCGTTTTCCTCATATGAAATGTGACATTCTTTATCATACCAGGAATTGTTTGAATGTGGCTTTTCATACGTAAGTACCGTTTTTACGGTAGCTACCCAGTATTTTGTCGAAATTTATCAAAAACATCAAGATTACTAACTGTTAGAGATCCAAGTTGTTTTGCGAAATTTACGAATTTATATTTTTTGTCGAATTTTCCAATAGTTGACTTGAAAATGTCCCACCAATTTTAGTATTTAATATCAAGGCAGCGGCCATAATTCTTTGTGCCATGTGCACAAATAAATACTTTGCTTTGGTGCCGCACTCGCTATTGGACTTCTCACAGGTTTAAACCGCGAGGCATAGTATATGTTTCTCTTTTTATGGCTCCACATGTGAATTAATGATTTTCTGCAAGTCAGCTTTACCAGACCTCAAAGGGTTTTCATCATGCGCATCGTTTTGTCTGTCGCGTTTCCTTGTCATGGATAATGCCAGCCTTAGATAAAGTATAGTAAGATTTTGTACTGACACTACTCCGACAATTTTGCGATTGCTATAGTCAGTATTGTTTTAGCGCGCTTCAATGATGGACGCTAACAAAGAGAAAAGTTACAGTTTTCAACTATAAAGGTGAAAATGCAAGCCAGGCGGCTGAAAATGTGAATGATTTTTATGGTCCTAATAGTGTAATAATCAATCATGCGTAATTTTGGTTTTGTCGGCGAGTTAGCGCAAAAAAACCTCAAGAAAAATTGTTGAAAAGTGTGTCATTCATGGAAAACGGTCGTAGTTAATTCGTGGTGAGCCGATAAATCGCCAGAATTCGGGTGCTTTCTTGGAAGGTTTTTATCCGTTTCTATCACTAAATGGTTACCACCCTTTCCCGTCTATAATGCATAATCTTTCACAATAATGGTTTTTTTCTCCATATATTCGTCGATAACATTAGAGTGTTGGATACTACATTCCAGTAGTACAGGGTGTCTGTCGGGCAGGTATACATACTACTTTGTTTTGCCGCCACTTTGGTCTTGACAGTTCATATTTGGCAGTCGTGAAGTAGAGACTTGGCAAATTTATTATGGAAAAATATTCGATAAACCAACGTGTTTGAATCGTTAAAACATTTTATCATTATAATTACTGCTGCTCAAGAAAGTGTTCAAAACAATCCATCAACCTCAATTCGACGACGTGCTTAGGAGTTTGGTCTTCAAAGAACAACCTTGGCCACAATTTTGCACAAGGATTTGCATTTGTTTCCATTTAAGATTCAGTTGACACAAGAGCTTTATTCACAAGACCATTTTCCGACCGATTTTCATGAAAAAATCATAATGAGTAACGAGGCCCAATTTCATTTGAATGGATATGTGAATAAACAGAATAGTCGGTTCTGGGCAATGGAAAATCCTCAAATTATTCATCAGTCACTTTTGCATCCATTAAAAGTGACAGTCTGGTTGTGCAATTTGGCCAGGAAGAATCATTGGACCTGACTTCTTTGACACTGAAAACGACGTAACGGTAACTGTCAATGGGTAGCAATATCGTGATATGATTGAAATCTTGTTAACACCATAACTGCATGCTTTAAGCTTGATTAACATGTGGTATCAACAAGACGGTGCCGTATCACACACAGCCAGGATTACAATGGAATTACTGCGAGACCTCTTTTTTCCACAACAAGTTATTTCAAGAAATGGTGATGTCGATTGGCCTCCACCGTCGCCTGATTTGACTACTCTGGACTTCTTTTTGTGGAGATATCTGAAAAGCAAGGTTTATGCAAACAAACCAGAAACGGTTGAGCAACTCAAACAAAATATTCGTGACGAAATTAATGAGATACCGCGCGAAATGTGTAAGAATATAATGAAAAATGTTCTCAAAACGGCTCGCATTTGTGAGGCTAACAGAGGCGGACATTTATCTGATATTATATTCTATACATAATTGCCGACATTAAATAAAATATTTGTCAGTATAAAATCCATTCTCTTTCATTTAATCAAAAATTGAAAACAAACAAAATAGTATACCTTCCCGACGGACACTCTGTATTTGGATATACCATGGTTTTTATAACGATTTTATACAAAATTTATTGTTATCTATGCGGCCTCACCTCTGCATGGAACTCCACTCGGCATTTGCCTTATCGTGAAAACATTGTTATATCTATGATTTCAAAGAATAATGCAAAATATGCAAGTAGTATACAATTTATATATAGAGCTAAGAACAGATAATGTGCTACCGATCTAAAAAAAAAACAAACAAAACAAAAAATACTTAAAACTTAATGCATTCTTTCACTCAACATTAATAACCAGTAAGCATCTTTTCAAATACAAATGAATACATAGATCCTCCCCCCTTCCCCTTAAACTGCATTTGTAATCTGTTTTGTTTAGAAGTTCTCTATAGATTTATGAAATCCATCCCAAAATAAGAATTGAATAACTTTACACATTGAGAATTATAATTTTTTCTAAGATCACATACAATTATCTGTAGAAGGACTTGATAAGTCAGGAAAGTAGAAGAACAAAAATCTGAAATACCAACAACTTCTTAAGCTTTGTTAATTTTTTCTTTGTATTTATATAACATGTAATTATTTATTTTTGTGTTTGTGTGTGTGTTTTTTTCATAAAGCTTTCTTTATTCCTAAAGTCTGACTATAAACCTAACAAATACTACAATTAAGATACATGTTCAATTAACAATAGTGTAATATTACGAACTATACAACAATTTATTTATTATAAAACCAATTTCCTTAAGAAAAGCAAAAGAACCTATAACTCAGTGCTTATTAGATTAACTAGGACCCGATTATTTTAATAAATTTTTAAACAAAGTAATTTTATTTATATCATTCCATATAATATGATTTTATCCTTAAAAATCGAATTAGAATAAATAAAAGTACATACAAAACAGCAATGAAATGAATTGAAATATTTAACAAAATTTTTATAATTAAAATCTCAAGCTCAGCTTATTGAAACAGTATGAATTATCGCAACAGAATTAGGTAAATTTTGAACCACATATTTTTTTTTATTTTAATTTAATTTAATTTATTTATTCAGGATTGTAATTTTAAGCCGATTTGATTAAGTTACAATAGTACAACATGTCTTTTCCATAATTCAATAGCAAATGTATTATAAAACTTTACAACTTTTTTTAATTTTGCACGATTATTGGGAATATTTTTCCATTTTATATAGGGCAGACCATTTTTAAAACCATGACTATGACTTTTTTGTAATTACATTTTAAATGTAGTCTTTTAAAACAAAATACATTTAGAGATTTGGAAAGTGTTACTCTGTTACTTCTAATTTAAAGATTTTATTTAAATTGGTTTTATTTAAATTGATGTAAATCAGAATAATCGAGTACGAAACTAACGCATTGGTCACTAAGTCCTGGGGCTAAAACACAAATCGATATTCTTTGTAGAAAGTCAACTTTCAAACGACGCCTGTCATAATTACATGTCATTCATTTCGAACGAATTTTGCGCGTTAATTAAACATAGCTGCTTCATGGGAAGAATACCATTCAAGCTCAACAACGGCTTAAAAAGATTTATATGCCAAACGATATCGTAATGAAATTCTGAAAACTATTCTAGATAATCGCAGACTAGAGTTGCAATAGACAGCTGACATACTGATTGCGAGAAAATGCTTTCCAAATGAGTACCGCGTTTGCTAACAGGGGAACAAAAACATTAACTTGTTTACTAATTCTCAGCGTTCTTCCAAGAAATTTGAACGCGTTTAAAATATTTCTGTTTTCATACCTCAAAAGCATGCCCCGATGAAAAGATTTGGAACAAATGATGAGGTCATCGCGGAAAATCAAAATGTATTTCGATAGTCTTAAGAAATTCTTGTATAAAAATGCTACGAAACGTAGGGAACTAATGGATTGTATCACTATTGAAAGAAATTATGTTTGTGAATAAATCCGATATTGACAAATAAAACATATTCCCAGGAATTTTTGAGCGTTGTGTTATTTGGTATTAGAACTTTTTTAAATATGTTTTAGTTGCTTTCATTTTAAGCAAAAGTTAGATGTCCAAATTTCATTTCAATTGTCATTGTTATTTCGAAAATTTTCTTATTATAAAATGCTTTCGAAAGCTGCTGTAAATGTTTTTAAATTGAAATATGATTTCCATGACATTTTTATTTCATTATAATGCTTGCCCTTATGAAATACAATGCCATTTAAATGACCGCCTCTGGATTGGTTGCAGCATTGGATTCTTTTGAGGTAGTTTTCGAGCACTTTCCCAAACCACAATCCTAACACAGATGTCCAGTTTAGTAAAATTCGAATAAATTATCTCCGAGTTACATCTAGAACTTGAGCCAACACGGAGGAATGAATGTCGAAAATTTGTGTGCATAAGAGTATGTTATTTGAAATGCATCTGTTTTCGAACCTTCATTGCATTATATGTATCTAGAAAACCGGAAAAGATATAACAAAACTTGAATATTGCAAATTTAAAATTCTTATACCAGACTTATAGTTTATTTCCGTAAAACGTTATACAAATATATCATATGTGAATGATAGAATTGATGGGTGTGCAAATTCTCGTCAATAATCAAGGTTTTGAAAAACCAATGTTGCCAATTAGGTACAATTTTTTTTCTACATTTCTTTATTTTAGTTCACAAAAAAGTAATGGTTTTGTAGTAATTCTACTCAATAAAAAATACTCTCAATAATATAGGATTTCGTCAATTTGACGAACAATTTGATTGATAATTTTTGTAAAAACAGGTTGTTAATTGTAATTAATTCGATTAGTGTGCAAAATCGGCCCAGTAGGAAAAATCTTTACAATAAATGAAACTTATCAGGTCTGTCACAGAATTTTGTGATACGGTTTCGAATTCGCATTTTCCAAATCGATCGATATGGTTTAACCTTCTTCAGAAATCGATCGATTTTGTTAATTCCCAAATTGCCCGTATCCCGTTTTTTTTGATATGGCAACGCAAAGAATAAAGAACGCAAAGAAAAAAGCAAAAACCATATATTTTAAAATAAGCAAAAGTGTTAAAATTATTACAAGTGACAAGACGATAATTAAAGTTCTCGCGCTAGGAACTCCATCAACACTTCGATGAAGTCCTGACACCCGCACCACAGTATCCTCGACATCGTTTAGGACGTAATTGTTGTATTGGCCGCCACCAGTTTTTCTGTCCTCTTTTTTGTTGTGGCACAGCTTTATTTTTAACAAACACCTTCCAGTCCGCCCAGGTTTTTTTCCACCCATTGATGTCCTTGGTTGGCGGACCGGAGGAATTTAATTTTGCGGCTAGTTCAGCCCACAACGCTTCAGCTGCCACCCTATCTCCCTTTACGTACTCCTTAGCTATGTCCTGGTGGGCATCCATAAACTCGGCCAATATACGCTCCTGTGCGGGACTCCTATGTTTTCTCCTAAAATAACGCGAATTGTTACTAAATAAAATAATTTAAGAAAATTTTTTCATACTTACATGTTTTCACAAATTATTTTGTTTGTTGTGCCTTTCGTTTTGTTTCGTCAAACCTTGCCAGTATGCAATGTTATTGCAAATTAGTTACTTTTACCTTGAAGAAATATGTGGTTTACACGAAAAAAAGGTGGCAATACTGCATTAAAAAGTAGTCAAAAAAATAGTTGCTTGCTGTGCTACCCCCGAAAAATACGCAATAATTGTTTAAATTAATCATTAATATGTTTATTTTCACCGCAATCTATTAAAAAACAGTATCTTTTATTGATATAAACCAATTGCAAAGACATTTTTTTAGTTTAAGATAGGAAAAAAACCAAAACCATTTACATAATTGAAAGTGGTTTCAAAACGAAAAAATTTTGCGGTTTTGATTGTCTGAAGAAGCAAATTACGAATTGGAAACCATTTCGATCGAAATGGTTTTCTGTGACAGGCCTGTATATCTGAGGAAATGGTACTTTCTCGGGAATTTCCTAAAAATTTTATATTTAAATTTTTATTAAAAGATTTCATCATCAGATTCCATCGATTCTTATACTTTTATATATGTCCTAATCACGGGTGTGTTTAGTAAAAAATTCTTACGCTTTATTATTTATTTGTTTTATACAGATAAAGAATTTTATTATTAATATAAAACTGTTTTCGTTAAAATTTTAATTATCTGTATGAGAAGTAAAGAATGGAAAAGAAATGTTATTTTATATCATCTCACAATTTGTTTTTCTTTATTTTGTGCGGTTCAAATGTTCTAAAAAGCTAAATTTTACACGCAAATTATGGAGAGTAAAAGTTGTGTTTTTTTTTTAAATAAAATATCGAAAAAAATGAATGATAAACTTCGGAATAAAATTAAAATTAAACAAAAAATTACACAACAGAGCTTGATCATTTAAATATAAAAATTTAAAAAATTGAAGAATATCGACTAATAGATATTGATAAATTTATATTTATGCCCTTCCCATATATTATCGGTTTGATCTTACCTTCACAATTTTAATAGCAAAAGAAAAAAATTAAAAAATATAAAAGCGGATCAAAAAGGAACGGAATGAAAATGAAATAAAGTTAAAAATGTATTTTACATCACATGTGATGAGAGCTTACGCAATAATTTATTACATAATACTATGTTTAAAACATTATTAATTTATTTGATTGATTGGATATTGAAAATCTATTCAGTCTCAGTCATTGTTATGTAAGTAAACAAAAAAAAAAAAAATCAATAAAAATAAAATAAATTGCCTCTATATTTATTGTATATCTGTGTACATTTTCTTTCATATTTGATACCTGATCATTTAAAAAAGTAAAAATTATTGAATCAAACAAAAATCACATACATTTATTTACATCAAATATTTATTTAGATTTCAAATTAAATATGATTAGTACGGGACAAAAATGTAAACCTTTCTAATGTAGATTCTTTTATTAATTTTTTTAAAGAACAATTTTTAATATTGTCTCAAATTAATTTTGATTTTTTTTTGGTTTAAATGTCGTATATAATAAAAATGTTTATTTATTATGCGCTGCACATAGAAAAGTGTTAACAAGTGAGTTGGTTTTCCAATTCGTAGCATCAAATTTCGATAGGATTTCAAAAGACAACACGAACCGCCTACACGGCGATAAGCACGACAGGACAATCATTTTATGTGACGAACCCACTCGTATAATTATCAGTCATCGTGCGGACAATTAGCAATTCCGTAAACAAAAATAAAAAACAATGGTCCTTGCAAACGTAGTTTTAGTCGCCCTCTTCTGTGCCGCCCATTGAGTTCTTTGTCGAAGACTGTCCAGGCGGGAATGATTTGGAACATCCGCACATCAAGATCCAACTAAAGCAATCGATGTATTTTGATTCAAGACAGGTAAGACTAATGTCTGGTGCAGTTGAATTTTTGTCCCGCGATAAAAAGAGGGCTTTGCTTTTAAATCACTTCACTCCTAAGTTTGCAGGCTGGCATCCGTTTTATTAATGACGGCGGCTGTAGACAAAACCATCCACTGTGGCAATGTTCTTGCAACGTCCCAAATGAATAGACTTTTAGTCAGCGAAACAAATAATTCGTTGTTGTCTTCGTTCACCGTCAAACACTTTTATGCTGACTCCGCAATACTTGAAAAAGCTGCAGTAATCTTTTCGACCAACGATGTCTATGTCATCAGAGTAACATAGGGCGCTAATGAATATGGTACTAGTTACGCAACAGTAACTGTTTTTTTCATAATTATATCCAAAAATACTTTGAAGGGATTACACGGTAGGTTGTCGCTCTATTTAGAGACGTGTGCAAACTGGCCCAATAAGATTATTCTACGACGCTTGAGCTCCACAGGTATATCAAAATCTCAGGCTTGGCTTCATATACATTTCGCGGCATCAGAGCTTTGTGGTCGACGAAAAGGCGCTGTATATCGTTATTTCCCCCTTAAAAAAGACTCTGCATCCCATTTCTTATCTATACAGAGTTATTTTACAAAACTCGTTACATATGCAGCATTCTTAATAATAAGCGCAGTTATTCATATTGGTCTTTGCGGCAGCATCCATCGTTGCCACGGCTTTCTATTTCTTCGTCTTATGAGATAGGAGGTAACAAAGTTGTCTTATGTGTATCCCTGTATTGTAATCTGATCTTGCATTGCGACCATTCTGAATCCTTTATCTATAGTGTTAACTTTTCTTTCTATTTTGGCATTGAATTCTCCCAGAACAATTTTGATGTCATGGCCAGAGCAGCGATCTGTAAAAACTCATGCAATAAATCTTTAAATAAATAAATAAATCTTCTTTCTTTAAATCTATATCTTCCTTTTGATTCCTCATATTATGAGATAGGAAGAAGATAACAAAGTTGTCTTATGTTTATCCCTGTGTTGCAACGCAGCCAGCCTGAACCCTTTATAGAATTTTTTTGAAACTGAATAACTGCTAAGCTAAGACTATGTTTCCTTCCTATTTTGCCATTAAAATTTTTCAGAATAATTTTAATGTCATGGCCAGAGAAGCGATAGTATATTTCTTCTAGACACTCAAGAAATACTCGTATATATTTGATCCCTCCCGTTTTTATCTTCCTCTGACGGCCAATAACCACGAGGATGATATAAAAGTTGGGTTTGTAAGGGGTGGCGCATAAGTAACGTTAAGATTTATGCAATGTATAACTTTTTTCTTTCTGCTTTTATTTAACGTTGGCATTTATTAAAATTTAGAATATAGTTTGGAAATATGTTCACTTTATGTTTTAAAGATAATATCTTTCAAATGATGCCCATTGTTTGCTTCTACCTGACGTGTTCTTTCCAAAGCATTTCTCATAACTTCTCTTAGAATTTCAGGTCCCAGCGCTCCCAATTCTTCTCGGATATTGGCCTTAAGTTGTTGGATGGTTCTTGGCTTATTGGCATATACCTTACCATTTAGGTAGCCCCAAAGAAAACAAACGGGAGTCGTCAAATCAGGCGAACGTGGCGGTTACTTAAAATCATAAAAACGTGGTATTATT
The DNA here is from genome assembly GCA_019455685.1 of Philornis downsi. Classification (NCBI taxonomy): domain Eukaryota; kingdom Metazoa; phylum Arthropoda; class Insecta; order Diptera; family Muscidae; genus Philornis; species Philornis downsi. The sequence goes on along the minus strand of JAHXMU010000403.1, from coordinate 2,368 downwards.
CGACTGCTAAAAATTTCGAGCAGGATAGCCATAGTTAGACGAGCTGTATGAGTTGTGGCTCCATCTTGTTGGAACCACAAATCCGGATTGTTCTGTACCTCTGGCCTTAAAAAATTGTCAATCCTTTCCCGGTATTGTGCGAACGGCATTTCGCATTAATCGCAACTCCTTCGTCATTTTCGAAAAAATATGGTCCAATGATCCTCTCTGAAGTTATTCCAGATCATACTGCGCATCTAAGTGGGTGCATTTGATTTTCAACAATTATTCTTGGATTTTCAGTACCCCATATTCTGCAATTTTGTTTATTCACGTGACCATTTAGGTGAAAATGAGCCTCCTTATCATGGATTTGTGATTAAACTCGTTGTTTTCAAAGGCACAATTCTTGAAAACGGCGACTATATTGAATCCGTTTTTGTGCATTATTTGGTTTTAACTCGTAAACCAATTGCATCTTATATTGGAAAAGATGTTACATATGGAAAATTCTTTGCAAAGACTGCCTAGACTTTCTAAATGCTGAGAACGTCGCTTGGTGGGAGTTTTGGGGTTTTCCTAAATACTTGCTTGCACTCGAGCAATGGTCATTTTATTTCGAATTGCACGAAGTCTTCCAGCACGCAGAAGATCACAGACAGCCCCTTGTTGCCTAAAACGCTGAATCAATCGGTAAATTGTTAGAGCGCTAGCAGCATTTCGAACATGAAAGAAATTTCGATATGATCTGAATAATCGAATGCTGACTTTCAAAGTAAAATTGAACAATTTTGTTCTGTGCTGAACCTTTCCATCATAAATTTCCCAAGTATTATTTAGTTAATTCTGTAAATAGAAGAAAAAACGACTTAAACAAAAAATGTATTCACTGATCAAATCTTAACGTTACTTATGCGCCACCCTATATAACAGTTGTTATCTACTTATCTAGGGGCGCATTGGTGTTAGCATGTCATTTAGGTTACTCCAGAATAAAAAGTTGACTAATTTGGCAATTCACTTTACCTACCACCAGATGGATGTCCGATGGCATTGCAATTCGTGAGCTGCTTGAGAAAAGGGTTCTGGTTATTTCCAAGTGAATAACAGTTGGAGAGCTCGAATTCCATATTTTCCAATATGCTATTGTAGCGCGATTAAATTTCAAGTTCCATAGATCCATTAGTAAGGGAAATACCCAAAAGCGTGGAATAATTCCGCCCAAGTTTCGCTGTAATGCAAAGATTAGTAACATAAAAGTCATTTGAAGTTTGGTCGGAAGGTTCAAAAGAGTATTATCGTACCGTAGTGTGTACGATTTTTTCCCCCCCAAAGTAATAACAAACAGCAATTTCAAATTATCTGCGATGATACACTATTCGACAACGACATGCGCTACATTTGTATAGCCTACCCCAAATACGACAATTTTTCTTAACAAAACACGGCGTCCGCTTCCATCTCGTTTATACTTAATGGAGCAAATTAAAATCAAAAATTTTGTCTGGAAATTAAACATTGATCTATAGCTTATGTTTTTTTTTATTTATATTATCTCTATCGTTTGAATGTGTTCCAAATATTGCATCTCTCGTATTAATTAAATTTTATTCATTTTAAATATTCCAAACAAAATAAACTATAGCTTGTGACTTAAAACGATAAATAAAACATTACAAAATTACTAATGAAAAAATGAGGAATAAATAAAATAAAATGTAGTAAATAAGTTAAGAACGATATTATCTAAAACAATTATACATTTTCTGAAGAAAATTTGAATAAAAATTTCGGAGAAATTCCTGAGAGTTGTGCTGTTTTTCTCTTGGCAAATGTGGCAAAGTAGTGATATAAAGGATGGTCTAATTAGTACTTTATATGTTTTAAATGTTCTATCTTTAATTCTTCTTTTCAGATTCACACTAAAATTCATATCTATGTTCCGTACACTGGGGAAAATCACCGTGGAAAATAACTCAGTTGAAACCTATAGAAATTGTTAGAATTTATTACAAAACAAAAGAATCTATCTAGAGTACGTTCCGCGCTTTACTTTGTAAATAATTCGAAAGGCTGCTGTTATACATACCTCGAAAAAAAAAATAGTTTGAGATAGTTTATGTCCTATAAATACTACAATTAATTTTTTTTTTGACAATGGAACTGCTATTGCACAAACCGTCAAAGGAGAACGTTACAGAAAAATTAATACTGATACTTTTGTGGCAAAAAAAAAAAAAAATAGATGATTTCGATTTAAATGGTAGGTGATTTCAAAAAGATGGTCGATTTTGTCCCAATTTTTTTTAAAGCGTTCTAATCTTGATATGGAAAGTTATTCTCTTCACTAAACATACCACAACAAAAATAATTATGTATACTTTCATTG
>JAHXMU010000402.1:0-12382 GCA_019455685.1 Philornis downsi | reverse complement strand
ATAGATTTATTTTTGATATACCCAACAAGAACGCAAGATTTAAATTTTAAATAAAACACAGATATTTAAAAAAAATCGTGAAACTTTATTATATCAGAAAGTAGACAGAATGAGGTTATGTATGAAACAACACATCGGGCAGATGGCTGCCGCGGCTTTGCTGGCACACACGCGATCTTTTAATGAAATTTTCAATGACCGTTTTGCATAAATGTTGAGGTATTTCATTAATGCAGCGTCCAATTTCCTCTTTTAAGACTTGAGTCGTCGTCGGCTTATTCGCGTAAACCATCGACTTCAAAAAACCCCAAAGAAAAAAGTCTAATGGTGTTAAATCGCTCGATCTGGGCGGCCAATTCTGGTCTCCAAAACGCGAAATAACACGACCGGGAGATGACTGATGCAGCAATTGAATTGTTTCTCTGGTTGTGTGGCATGTGGCGCAGCCTTATTGAAACCACATGCCCTCCACATTCATTTCTTCAATTCTAGGCACAAAAAAACTGGTTATCATTTCACGATACCGAACACCATTGACTGTTTGCGCTTGACATGCCTCATTTCCATAAAAAAAGGTCCAATGATTCCTCCAGCCCAAAATCCACACCACACAGTGACACGTTGAGGATGCATTTGCTTCTCGTGAATCACTCGAGGATTTTCCTCACCCCAAATGCGACAAATGGGCCTCGTCACTGAAGATGATTTTATCGGCAAAATCAGCATTTTCATGTTGTCTCTCCAATTAATTAATTAACGAACTGCCTTCGCTGTCCATGGTCAGTTGGCTTCAGTTCCTGAGTCAATTGAACTTTGTATGCATGAAGATGCAAATCTTTTGTCAAAATTCGCTGCATAGTGGAATTGGAGACACCAATTTGCTGAGCTCGGAGTTTGAGCGATATCATTACGTACAGCTGCGACAATTTCGGTCGATCGACCTGGTCGAAGACGGGTTTTTGTCTTTACATCACTAACAGACCCAGTTTTGGCAAATTTATCCATTAATTTTTTACAGTTGACTCTTTTAGAGCATTATTGTGACTCCAAATTGACCGCAATTTGTGAACTGAAGCCGCAAAAATGTCACCATTTTGGTAAAATAATTTCACAATGAGAATGCGTTGTTCATTCGTGTAGCGCTCCATTTTTACTAACCTCGTACCTTCTATTGGCAAACAATAACAGTTGTTCAAATGTCAAACAATGACACTTCGAATGGCGTCAAATTCAAATCTTGCGTTTTTGTTGGGACACCCTTTACAAGTGCCCTGCGCACTCGGGAATTTTTGTTGGTTTCATTTTACTTCGCTTCATTCACTTTCGCTAAAATAAGCACTACATTTATTTTTTAACTTAAATCGAAGGAAAAGTATACTTAAAAAAAATAATAATAAAAAAAAAATAATAAATAAATATATAAATAGTTAAATAAAAATAAAAATAAAATGAAGCAAAAACACCGAGTATTGATCAATACAGCGCAAAATATTCCTTACTCAATCAAACATATTGTATTGTCTTCAAAGTAGGCCCCTTTCGAATTGATATACTTATGCAGACGAATCATCAACAAGTTTTTCAAGCACTTTTTTCTGAAAACATTTCAATTCTTGGCGCGAATTTTCTTTTATATCTCTACATACTATTACGGGTGCGCGGAAATAGTGATTGTAGTTTTAAAAGAAAAAAAAAAGTTACTACAATTGTTCGATAATATTTGCTGAGTTTTTGACCAAAACTCATAGATGGAAAAATTTAAATTTTAGAAAAATTGCAACTGTTACTCCTCTCAAACTTAAATATCGATTTGCTGCCACCGTTTCTTTCACTTCATCGATCTCAACTTTAGATGAAGAGGTTGATGGCCAGCAAAAGTGTTTTAAAAGCACTCTGCTATAGACGTGTTTTTGATAAAATCGATTCACCGTAAACTTTTTGTTACATTTTCAACGATTCGACATCCAAAATTTCATTTGTAATAACAAATTTGAGACAAATTCAGTGGAAGATATTTTTCTCCCATACAAAAATCGCTAACACACTGACAAAATCGAATACTGTAAACAAACTAAATGTTAGATCGCGCTTTAACTAAAGTCGGTATAGAGGACCGTTGAGCCAGTTTACCGACAAACACTTTTTGAGGATCCTCTTAAGCGGGCTTTTTAAATGATCAATTTCTGGTACTGTCAGAATATATAGGGTGATTTTTTAAGATTTCAGTTTTTCGGGTTGGCAGCGCTGGTTGGTAATGGCGTCCAAACGTCATCTATCAAAGAGAAAAGTGTGCAGTATACTCTGCCATTTCATCATGGAATTACTAAAAACGAGCAACGATTGCAAATCGTTGAAATTTATTATCAAAATTCGTGCTCTGTGACAAATGTGCATCGTTTGATACGACTGCTGAATTAACAATTCGTGCTGATATCTCCAAATTTCTCATCAAATTTACTTTGTTGGACATAAAATCATCGACTCGCATGCGTAGAGTGCGTACCGAAGAAAATATCGTGAATTCATCGCCGTTCTCCGAGATTGGGCATGTGTTACTCAACCACAAGGAATTTTTTTTTTTGCCCCAATTGGCTGAGCTGAACTTGGTTAATATGTGGTTAACACCAGGACGGTGCAACATGTCACTCTGCTCGTGAAACAATATATGTATACATATATGTTGAGGGATGAATTTGGTTAGCAGTTTATCTCTCGATTTGGCCCTGTGAATTGGCCCCCAAGACCTTGCGATTTAACGCCTCTTGATTATTTCTTGTGGGGTTATGTCAAGTCGTTAGTCTATGTGGACAAGCTGAACACTATTACAGGATAACATAACACGCGTTATTCGTAAAATACAGGCCGAAATGCTCGAAAAAGTGACGAAAAATTGGACCTTCTGAATGGACATTTTGAGACGGAGCCGCGGACAACATTTACATGAAATTATCTTTAAAAATTAAATGGCGAAGACCAATTTATCGATTCCAATAAAAAATTTTAATATATGATGCAAATTTGAGTGTTTTATTCGATTTTTACGATTAAAAAATCATCCTTTATATGCTAGTGCCCTATATAAGCAGCAATTCTGCGCACTTGAGTGTTTCTGACCACTTTTGCTTAATTTTACTTCATTCCATTCAAATTCGGCAGAACAACCACTATGCTTCTTTGGTACCTTCTTTCCAAGGAATGGGAAGAATATCAACTGATGTCTCAAAAATGTAACACCAAGAAGGAAGCGTCTAAAATACCAACTGAATACCAAAAGGAGATTGAAAAAAAAAATATTTTGATGAAAAGTAGCTACCTTATAAAACATATGTTTCAAGTTTCAAGGCGCCACGTTGTTTTGAGAGTCAAAGCTTTCCTTGAAATCCCACCAAGTTGACAACCTAACCTTTTTTGATGCAATTCTCTCTTTGATGAAATTTGGATCCTTGGAAAGTCTTGAGTGTAGAAATTCCAGAACCAAATTTCGTGCTTTGCGCTTTGTTACGGCATTCAAACCATACACGTTACAAATATCCTGAACCGGCCTATTACTTTTTCTGAAGTAAAAGAGCAAAATGCTGGTTTTGTGCCTCCATATTCACAGGGTGGATTAAAATTAAAGCGATCACTGAGAATAATGTCACATATCGTAAACTGAAGTTTGAGATGTCAGCTGTGTAACGATATAACACACTATTTAATAAACTGAGTTAAAGCGTTTACAAAAAAGCAAAAGTGACATCTGTGTGGAGAATATTACTTCCATGCCAACCCAATATTACTCTTCATTACATTTTTTTTCGCTCTGAGAAGGCATTGCGAATATCTCCTTAGTATGTACTCATTAACACCAACATGTTCATATGTTTTCACACATTCAATGCCCAGGAGATGTATGGAGACATGTTCGCACACCTACCTATGTATGTAATGTGTACGGATGTGTTCATGAGATAACGACTACCACCACCATAACGAGCAACTACTTCACTCATGGGGGGGTCAAATCATGTTGACACCTATGTTCTTTGTAATTACGGAAACAAGAGTCAGCAGTGGTGAGCAACAACAATAGCAACAGCAACAACAGAACCAACAATTATTCCTAATGCTAATTTTTCGCGTGATTTATAAACTTCATCTCGTCAGACAAGCGAGACGCCGACAATGAAACGACGACAACAACAACATTTGGCGATGGCCATACAATTTAAATATAATCACGCCGCTGTTGTCCTGTTGCTGTTGTTCTCTACAATTGCGGCATCTACGATATTGCTGTTAATGAAAGCAACAACGCAGCAAAACAATGAAATGTCAACAACACAGTGATTATAAATTTAATTTACAGAAGAAATGGAAATGAATTGTTTTGGAATTATACAAATTACAATCAACCACATCAAGCAAATAGTAATCAATTAGTAAAGTAATTAAATTGTGAAACAACAAAAACATCAATATTATTTACAGGCAATTGCAGGCAGCGACAGCAACATTAAGGCAACGAACAACATTGGCAAGAAAAACTATTACGAAAACATAAATTAACACTTTAAATACAAATGCGTGCAATTAGCGAAAGACAATTTATTATGCTTCATGCTTAGACTAGAACAACTGCGGCAGCCGCAGCAGCAGCGACTGCAATATGACTCTAGAATAACAGCAATAGCAGTAGCCAAACAACAACAGCAACAACAATATTTGCAATATGCTATTGCGGTTTATAATGAATAATATGTGGCGCTAAACTCAAATACTTATCTGACACAGTCCGTTTGTCCGTCTGTCCTGACAGTTTGTTTGCATACCCACCGTGAGTGTGGTGCCGACCATCCATTTGGTCCACTACGACTGACCGTCTGTCCGTCTTGCGTTTGTCTGATGTTGAGTTGTATTGCCTTCTTTTTTTTTGACTCTCAAGTCAATTGTTGAGTTTATTATCTATCTTCGTGGAGGTGTTTATTTTTATGAATTGGTTTCTTACAGAGAACACTGTTTCCATAATTAATTGTACGTTGTTAAAAGCATCATTACATTTTGTCAAAAAAATTGCCGGAAATTGATCAAAAAACATGTAATATTTATTATTCATTCAAAAAAGGTTCCCTTCGAAGTAATGCAACGAATGATCCGGTCATGAAAACGTTTCCCAAAAGCATTTTTCGAAAAAACTTCAATTTTCGTCTTCTATCGATTGAAAACGGCTGCTTCGAAGTGATAATTTGAGCTTTGAAAAAAGAAAAAAGTCAGCAAGAGTCATATCAGGTGAATACAATGCTTGTTAGATGACATTTGTTCACAATGATTGTCTTGTTAAATGGAGCGTTATCGTGGTGCAAAATCCTTGAACTCTCTGGCCAAAAATGTGGACTTTTTCAAAGGCTGCTAAATGTACAAATAATATTCATTATTTAGCGCTTGACCACCTGTCAAGAATAGCGGTTGTACAATTTCGCTATTGTCGCCATTAAAGAATACGATCAATAATGCCTAGATTTTTGGTTGACTTTAAAGTGAATCTTTCGATTTATTGTCAGTTGAAGGACGCTATACTGAAGCTTTCGAACTGCTTTTCATATCATACTTATAAATCTATGACTCATCCACTGTTATAATGCGAGTTATGAATATGAGAATAGAATTGACTTACGAGTATATATCTATCTATCTATCACCATTCTAGTATCACAGGTCTATTCGTACCTAAACATTGCTTTAAAATGGTACGAATTGATTCTTGGAACAGAGAAGTTTCAGTGGGTATTTCTTTCAAATGTAGTAGACGATTTCAGTCGCTTTCTTCTTTTATTTTTTAATTTTTCATTTTCTTCACATTATCGAAGAAACTTTAGTTGAAGACGTTGATGGCCGCCTATAGCAAAGCAAATCTCCCAGCAGAGAAGAAAGATTGAAATTCAGAAAATCAGTTAATTTGTATAAGAGATATCCTGGCAAGATGTTTGCCAAATTTTACTGAATTCGGAATAACTACTTGACAAACACGAGGCTAGGAAAATGCTGGATAAAACGGCTATTTGTATGAAAGATAGCAATGCCTAGCTACATTTCGGTAGAATGTTAAGTTGTGCTTTAAGAAGTTTCGCCCGCAAGTCAGTCAGACAAATGGACATAGCTTGATCGAATCACGAAATATATTTGACTAAAAGGTAATTGGTACTTTAAACACTTCTTTATTGTATCAAAGTATGTACGAGTATACATTATTCTGGTGAATCTTGAAAGTCTTGGGAATTGTTTCTTTTGGATTATTTCAAGAGTAATATTTGTGTAAGCACGTCAAGAGCAACTCATTTGGTAAAGTTTGAGAAACTAAGGAACCGCTGAGAGAGCTCAGGGACATACCAAAAAGTGCATATCAGAACTGCTTCAAGGATTGTAAAAAAAGCTGGCACAAGTTTATTATATCTGAGGGGGACTACTTTGAAGAAGATGAAATAGAAATTAATGAATAAATAAATACTTTTTGGGAAAAATGAAAATTCACCTTATTTTTTGAACAAACCTCGTGTATTCGTTAGGTCGAGGAAAAATTATGCAAAGATATTACTAAGACCTAACAAAGAAGACACAGAAGAGTTTTATTTTTCAACATAATCTTCTGTTGGGTTTTTCCGGCGATATTCAATAGCTTTTGCACCCTGTTTATAGTAAGAACTGTTAAACACCTTAAAATAGCCATCACCACCTCTTCTCTTTACCACCACATTGTTGGCGAATTGTTTACCACCGAGCCATTTTTTTAAGTTTACAAATGAAAAATAGCTCAAGGGAACTAAATCTGACGAATAAGATGCGTGATGAAGCAATTTGAACTTTAATTCACTAATTGTGCCCACTGCAACAGTGGATGTGTGAACTAGAGCATTGTCTTGATGAAATAACACTTTCATTTTCACCAATTCCAATCTTTCTTCCATAATTTTATAACCTAAATACTGCAATAAATTAGCATGATATTTGTCGTTGAAGATAATCAGTAAAAATAATTCCAAGCGCATTCCAAAAAACAGAAGCCATAACCTTGCCTGCAGATGGAACCGTCTTTAGGTACGATTCTTCCATTCCAGTCCACTCATCCATGGATATAAATCGACGCAAAAATTCGGCTTAATTGCGGCGAAAAATCACCAAACATTCAACTGAAACATCTTTGCGACGCTAATTTTGCCCCATTTGAAAGCAAGCGCGGTACCCATTTTGTCATCTCAAAATCTTTGACCAATATATGATGTATAATTTTAAAATGCTTATAGCTTACGTGATTTCAACCGACGATACGGTGTTCGCCTTGGCAGCTCGTACCGCCTTGTTTACCCTCTGCTACCCAATATTTTACATTCGTAAACGAAGGAGCGGCCTTCTCTAGAATAGAATCTAGTTTGGCTCTAATATTGAATTACGTAACGGTGACCAATTTTCCCATGTTTACAAATTCACTGAGATCGTTTACTTTTGATGGTTCAAATAGAAATACAGGGTTGCCCATATTCGACGGACCCATGTTTTTAAAAAAAATCAAAGAAAAAAATAAAAATTTGGCGGTTGGCAATCTTATTCATTTAATTTGTTCCAAGTAGATTTGTTAACATCAATTTTTGAATATGATATCTCTCAAATGGCCGCCTCTGGCGTTGATGGCGTATTGTGCCCTTTTTGCAGCATTTTCCATCGTTTTCGCCAACATTTCGGCCGGAATAGCGGCTATTTCTTCACGAATGTTGTCCTTGAGCTCTTCTACGGTCCTTGGCTTGTTAACGTAAACCTTTGACTTCAAATGTCCCCACAAGAAGAAGTCAGCGGGCGTCAAATTGGGCGAACGCGGTGGCCAGTCCAAATCACCACTTTTCGACATCAAACGGCCCGGAAACAAATTCTTCAGAAAATCGATTGTTATGCGACTTGTGTGCGGTGGAGCGCCATCTTGTTGAAACCAGAACTGCCTCATTCGCTTTCGACGAATAATTGGCATCACAAAATTGGTCATCATGTCGCGATAACGCTCCTGGTTGATGGTAACAGCATGGCCATTTTCGTTTTGGAAGAAAAACGGCCCAATGACCGTTTACGCACTAACGCCGCACCAATCTGTGACTTTTTCGTCATGAAGAGGCAATTCTTGAATCTCCTGAGGATTTTCAGTGGCGTAAATACGGCAATTTTGCTTATTTACGGTTCCATTCAATGTGAAATGGGCTTCATCGGACATGATAATTTTGTTCCAAAATTGCTCGTCATCATCGGCCATTTCGATGAGTCGTTGGGCCCATTCCAATCGACGAGGCTTATCCACAGGCAACAATATTTGCGTCAATTGAATTTTGTACGGGAACAAATGCAAATCAACGCGAATAATCCGTTGTAAAGTGGACCGAGCCATGCCCAACTGCTGAGAACGGCGTTTTTGGGATGTTCTTGGGGACCTCTCAACACTGGCTCGTACGGCAGCGATATTCTCGGCCGATCGCCTTGGTCGACTTTTATTTGGCCTCTTCGGATTAGAAAGAGCCTCACCAGTCGAAAATTTTTCGTATAAACGCTTAATGGTGTTCTTAGAAGTCGCACTTCTCACATTTTTTAATATTTTAAAAGCACGTTGAGTTTTCACAATTGACTTCTTCTGTTGAATGTAAATTTCAACTATTTCAGAGCGCTCGCGTGGCGTGTATTGTTCCATGGTAAAAATCTGCTTGGACTAACGCTTCAAACGCGGTATGTCATTAAGCGATCTGACATCTCTGTCAAAAGTTATGGCGTTGCCAGATGGGTCCGTCGAATATGGGCAACCCTGTACTAAACAACGTGGCACCTTGAAATTTATAACATATGTTTTATAAGGTTGCCACTTTTCGCCAAAATAATTTTTTTTTTTCAAACTACTGGCACCGTCTATAGGTATACGTTAGGTCGGCTAGTTTTGCGACCACCCCCGTCATTGCCGTTTAAAGAAATATTTCTGTTTGGAAGGTAAGGATGAGGGTAAGGATGAGAGCGGTATTACTCTACAAAATGATTTACGATGCCACTTCACTATAGTGCCCTTGTAAATAAGACAATGAAAACCATTGGCAAGGTTTTTTCATATAGATGGTGCCTGCTTTACCTCAGCTGATTAAATTGGTCGCTATATGACAACATAGCCGATATTTCAATCTTCAATTTATGATAAGTCACAACATTTCCAGTGGCCAGTTTACTTTTAAATTGCGCCATATTTTGCTCTTTTATTTCAGAAAAGACAAAAAGCCACGAAGATTTTTGAAAATTTCATGCTTAAAGATTACCACCGGAGCAGCCAGTTAAATGGTGTTGATGAGGGCGAAATCATCATTATCGAGTTGGACCGATATATTTCTGTACGAGAAGTTGTAGCTGAAAGCGTTGCAGTCAGCTTTGGCCGATAGGAGGGGAAATGTGTTCCATCAGGATAACGCTGGGCCACACGCATCGATAGTGACAGGTCAGAAGCTCCGGGAAATCGGGTTTAAGGTTCTTATGCCTCTGGCGCTATGTTTGAGTTTATGGCAGATGATTTTACTAGTGACAAATTGTATTCAAGAGAAGCTTGGAAAAATCGACCGTATTTTGCCATTTGGGTCGTTTAACAACCGAAGAATGCGTAAAAATAGTGGTAATGCAAACGCGGGTACTTTTCGTGCATTACGAGGTGATTGTGGTCATTGTAATCGATCTAGTGTGCAAGGAATTGGCTAGATTATAAAGAAATTTGAGGAGATTGGAAGCGTTACAGATGTGGTCAAGCTTGTGCACCATCAAAATGTACGCACTCCCAATAATATCGCTCCTGTTATTGAAATTGTGGCGGATGATTCGAAATTGTTGATTCCACAGTAATTGGGCCTATCTTACAGCTCATTACGGTGTATTTTGCATTGGGATTTGCACGTCTCTCCATATAAAGTTCAGCTCACGCAACAATTAAGGCCGGCTGACCATTCAAAATGTTGTAGTTATGCTGGTTGGGTGCAACAGCAACAATCTTCCAATGCTGATATTTTGATCCAGATTTTGTTTAGTGATGAAGCTCGTTTCTCACTCGGTGATTACTTGAACAAGCAAAATTGTCACATTTAGGGCTCGGAGAATCCAGAAATAATTGAGGAAAATCCACTGTTTGAAGCGCATTTGGTCTGGCGGTGTCATTGGGCCTTATTTTTCGAAAATAAAGTTAGAGAAACCATTACTGTCAATTTAGATCGCTATGGCTGTAAGATAATCCACGTTTTTTGGCCTGCAATTGAAGATTATGAACCGGACGATATGTTGTTTTAACAAGACAGTGCCACAACCCACACAATACAACCGATTTTGACTTTATTGCATGAGGAGTTTCCAGAAAGCGTAATTTCTCGTCTTGGCGTCGTCAATTGGCCCCCAAGAACATTCGATTTGACCCCCTTAGACTTTCTTTTTGTGGTCCGTATTTACTACATCTGTGTTTACGCGAATAATCCCCAAATGTTGGAGCATTTGAAAACCAACATTTATCAAGTTATCGCCGAGATATCGCCAGAAATATTCAAAAAAATGGTCGAGAACTACTTCAAAAGGATCCACTGCTTCAACCAATACAAAAGCGCTAATTTACGTGGCATTGTATTTCGTACATAATGGCAACGTCAAAGCATTTTAACGAAATAAAGGTTTCATCGAAATCACCGTTTTATGTGTGTTTTATTTAACTTTATAAAGTATACTCTAAACATAATTCTCTACTAAAGTCAATTATACGTTCCCCTCCGCCAGGACTATTATAATTAATTTACGTTTGTATGAGATTCAACGGTAAGCAATCGAAGAGTTGCTAATTTCACGCTGCTGATGACATCGCGCTAGTTTTTTGAGAAGCATCAATCGTGAATTCAATGTAATCCGCGACAATGCGCAGTTCAATTTTCGAATAATTTCAATATGTCTACTCATAGCATGGAGCGCAGATTAAAAAAATAGACTACGATTGAAGCTTTATAAAATACAGAAAGTCTAAAATTTACAAACAGTACAAAAGGCAAATCGTCTAGTAAGAGCAAAAGTGTTAAAACATTAGGGCGTTAATGACAAACATGAACATTTGGTATTTTCTGATGAAAAAATGTTTACGGTCCAGCAATATGCAAATGAACAAAAACGATGGTGTATGGTTAGAGTGCAAATCAAAAGACAATTTAGACCAACTAATTGCTCTGCAAAAGCAAGTGCCTGCATCAATGATGATTTGGGCCACTGTAACTGCCAAATGGCGATCACCACTCGTTTCCATTGAAAAGGGCATAACAAGTCAACAAATCTACCCTGGACGTTTCAATGAGACTCGGCACCATGATATGAAGCCCGTGAAGCACAACATTTTCTACAAGAAAAGCTTCACAGCTTCAATTATTCATATCAATTCTCCGGTTTTAAATGCAATGAACTTGTCCATATCTTCCAACATATAGACAAAAGAATGAACTAAAAAATATGAGAACTAAAGTATTTGGCGGGAATGCAGCAAAATACAAATTATTATTCCGTATTCGCGTAGTGTGTGCAGCAACAGGGCAGACTCGCTGCTATGATTTGGGCTAAAGGCGGTTACATCGAATAAGCAATCTCTCTTTTTAATATTGGAAATGGTGTAAATAACCAGACGCAAGTGTTTACCATATCAATGTAAAGTCAAAAAAAAAAAAAAAACAAAAATGAATTCAATTCAAATAGCACAGGCAGCAGCAGCAACAGCAGCCGCCGCCGCCAATACGATAATAAATACGAGAGTTAACTATTGAAATGCCATTAAACAAAATAACAACAACAGCAACAATTATCGTTAGCATCGCAAGTTATCATACAATAAAAATGGAGGCGCGCAGGCGCAATGCAAACAAACAACTCAGACGTTTATTATTACTTCAAGTCTGGTGTTGGCTGACGGACAAACTGGCTGACTGACTGTCATATTAGCCTATCTATGGCAATCTCCAACGCTTGGCGGTTTGGGGTGACATGCAAATGTTAACTGGCACTAAAGTGCGTTATAGTCTGAGAATAATTTAGCACCTTGATGTGAATCTAAGTGGTGGTTTCGTAACACTGTGCCAACATTTGAATGCGCAAATATCGCATCCACAAGTCGAAGTAGCAAATCTACAATGAAGAAAGAAAAAAAAAAAAAAATAGCACGAAAACATTGACAGACAGAATGTAAATGATTAATTACATGCTGTCTAATCACGGTTTTGGCACCCTCCCTGAATCCCTAATTGGGGTGGAGCAGCTCGCTCGCGTTCCCAAGCGTGGTTGGTGTGTATGCGTTTTAAGCTGCTGTGGCGGCCGCTGCTGATGCCGCGGTTGTTGTTGC
>JAHXMU010000401.1:166608-186172 GCA_019455685.1 Philornis downsi | reverse complement strand
AAAAAAAAAAAATCGAACGATAACCATGCTTTTCTGTTACCTTCCACACAAATTCTCGGTGCCCACATATTCTTTTATTTAGTTACACTAAATTTAGACAAATGTGGGTTTACTGTGAGAAAGGACTGCATTACCACGCCCCTTCAGGCAACTCCAATGCAAATTGTCTGGTTTTCCGAAATTAAATCTTTTCTTTGTAATTTCTAGCTAGCAGACTGCAGTATTCTCTCTGGTACATTAATTTATAATACAGGGTGGCACATAAATTGCACTACAATAAGAAATTCAAATAACTTTTTTTAATTAATGTATTTCATTTAGTTTTGTTATTGTATAGAAAACTCAATTCTGTTTTTTAAAGATGATACACCGTAAATGACCTCCATGGTCATTTACGCATATGCGACACCTGATCAGCAAATTATTGAAGTCGGGATCGTTTCAGCTATTATATTAATGACCTTCTTCAATTCAGTCAAATTCCTCAGTTTCATTGTGTAAAGCTCTTGTTTGACATAAGCCCATAAAAAAGTCCCGTGCAGTCACATCAGGTAACTTTTGGGGCCAGCGGTAAGTGGGGTTTCTGGATATTAATTTGTTTGGGGATTTTCGTTGGAGTTCCGCCATAAAAAGTCTGGCAATGTAGTTGCTCCATGTTGCTGGAATCAAATGTTGTTGAAACGGATACGTCTTCGGCGTAGTCCTGGGTGAAAAAAACTCCTTCAACGTCTTTAAATTACGTTGACAGTACTTGGTGAACCATGAAAACCTATTCTACTTCTCGTACGAATCACCAATTTAAGTCATATACAGTCTTTATCACTTAAATCGGTCATTACGAATCACCGATTTCAGTCATATATAGTCGTTATGACTTAAATCGGTCATTCGTACGGCAGGTATCAGAATAATTATGGTTACTTCTTGAATGGGTGGCACATTAATTTTTCGATTTCAAGTAAAGCTAAATAAAACACACATAAAGCTATGGTTTCGATGAAACTTTTATTTCATTATAATGCTTGGATCTCGCCATTATGTATGAAATACAATGTCATTTAAATTACTGCCTCTGGATTGGTTGCAGCAGGGGACCCTATGGAGGTAGTTTTCGAAAAAGTATGGGCCAATGGCATCTCTAGACCGTAATACGCACCAAACAATCACTTGTTCCCGATGCGATGGCTTTTCCACAATCACTTCTGGGTTCTCCGAGCCCCATGTGCGTCAATTTTGCTTGTTGATGACGTAACCACCGAGTGAGAAATGAGCTTCATCGCTGAAAAAAATGTTTGTATCATCATTTTTATAGCAAGTTTTATCTATTTTTACCCGTTCTTGGGTTGTTAATTCATCCATATTCGTAAGTGACAAACCTTTCACTAGATAAATAGCACTTCATATGACATATATTTAACAGCGGATAACCTTGCCAGACCGATGGTTTTGAAACCACTAAATAGATAATTAAGTTTTGTTTCTAACAAAGAAATAAACGTAAATTTTATAAGATTGTTGTATATTAGATGTAGTACAATATAAACTTATAAATTTTTCTAAATTATTTGCATTTAACGCTTTATTAAAAGTTGTTTTATAATTTTTATTTTTTAATTTAATTTTTTTTTACGTGTTGTTGGGTTGTTAATTCAATTTCCATATTCGTAAGTGACAAACCTTTCACTAGATAAATAACACTTCATATGACAGGTGTTTAACAGCGGACAACCTTGCCAGACCGATGGTTTAGAAACCACTAAATGGATAACTCTATATTCTTAGCTTCATAGTTTGTCAAACAATTGTACTGAATTGAGTTAAATTGAGGACGAAAATGGCCAACAATGCCTTCTAATATCTCACGTACAGATAGATCGTTTTATCGAAATTTTATTTTCCCTGTAATACTAAAACTACAGTAGATTAGATTAGGTTGTCAACTGTATTGCATTATAATGCTTGGTAAAATTTGATAAAAAGGTGCCTTCCTTGGTGCCTGCCATACAAATTAGTTTATAGCTATAGTCCTTTGTTTATATGCTTCATTCTATCGCACTAAAGTCAGTATAATTTATCACGCATCAGACGTTTAGTAGACTTAAATGGACTACATTTTCACGTCCCTTTATGGTACCTTATGGTACCATACAAATTGTCCGATTTTGCATAGTTTCAATAAGTTATATTTTTGTTTCATTTATGTGTGTTAATTCAAAACATTTTTTTGTACGAACCTACCCACACCTTTCCCAGCATCTTGAACATTTTTGCACAAAAGGACATTGGGTGAAGGCATATATGTATATGACGGTACTACTATGAAAGGCAGAGTCCGCGGGGTTTTACGTGAGTTTCATCGTGAAGGCCTAACTCACGGTGTGCGAATCACATTAGGCATATTACAATGTGATTGCCAGCGCCCCTAAGGGAAAGCCAAGGTAACTTGAACTATCTAGGAATAGGAGCAGGCAATTTGGGGGGCAAGCTACAGAAACTGTTAGCCATTTCTTCCAGCTAGAAGATACCAAATTAATTATGCTAGTATGAAACGTACTCCCCATTGGCGGAGGTGAGACCTATCCTACCACCTCTGCTACTCTATGAGTCTGTAGCACCCGGTTGCAATGCAACTAAACAATCGAGCACAAAAACTATAAGTGATTTCGATTTCAACCAACAACCCACCTGAGCTATTAAAGACAGTAAATGTATAAGAGGGCTAATCACTTAATTGGTGTATTTATTGTTACGAGCAAGTGTGTGTTGATTGCTTGCAACATGTAATAGCTGCCATATTCGCGTTCGACTTCAACAGTTTTCTTCACATCTTACACACTCGTAATAATAACTTAAATGTGGCAGGAAAGATTTATGCAAAATACAGCGGTTACATTTGCTATCTTTTATATTAACTACTCAGTAAAACGAGATCATCCAGGGAAGTTAAAAAGATCCTCTGGTCGTGGACGAAAAGTGGTCACAAAAATGGATAATAATCGATGATAACGTAACATGGGCTTGTCATAGGAAGAATGCTGTTGTTTTTGACACCTTTCCTTTCATATTTGCGTTCATCTTCAACAGTTGTCTTCACATCTTACATTTCCTATTTTTTGTATTAACTGCTCAGTAAAACGAGATCATCCAGGGAAGTTAAAAAGATCCGCTGATCGTGGTCGAAAAGTGGTCAAACAATGGATAATCATCGATAATAACATAATATGGGCTTGTCATAGGAATAATGCTGTTGTTTTTGACACCTTTCCTTTCATATTCAGGTTCAACTTCGACAGTTGTCTTCACATCTTACATGCTCGCAATAATAATTCAAATGCGGGAGGAGAGATTTATGCAAAATACAGCGGTTACATTTGCTATCTTTTATATTGACTGCTCAGTAAAACGAAAGCATCCAGGAAAGTTAAAAAGATCCGCTGATCGTGGTCGAAAAGTGGTCACAAAAAAGGATAATCATCGATGATAACATAATATGGGTTTGTCATAGGAAGAATGCTTTTGTTTTTGACACCTTTCCTTTCATATTCGCGTTCAGCTTAAACAGTTTTATTCACATCTTACACGCTTGTAATAATTACTCAAATGCGGCAGGAAAGATTTACGCAAAATACAGCGGTTACATTTGCTATCTTTTATATTAAATGCTCAGTAAAACGAGATCATCCAGGAAAGTTAAAAAGATCCGCTGATCGTGGTCGAAAGTGGTTAAAAAAGTGGGTAATCATCGATAATAATATAATATGGGCTTGTCATAGGAAGAATGCTGTTGTTTTTGATACCTTTCCTTTCATTGCCTTTTCACCAGTTTCTCTAAAGGAATGAAAACTCTTTAGATTGTTTTTATGAAATTTTTTTTTTTTTTTTTAAATTAGAAATTACATAACTAATTAGTTTACGTTATTAATGGCAAAATTATAAGAGCATTTCAATAAAAAATGTTGTTAAAGGTTAATTTGTTTAAAAATTTAATACCATTTAAACAAATTTTAAGTTTTTGTACCGGATAGAAAGGCAAAGTGTTTAAAAAGTTTTACATTATTATAACGACTGTCGGTTAATTTAAGCTTTAATTTCATCGGCCCCTTTAGTGTAATTTAAGAAAGTTTCCCAAGAAGTGGAAAATATACTCATACTCGTAAAGCATTTGTGGAAGCTATTAAAATACCATTCTTTGAAATGACTTCCACTTTTTTTTGGCTGGATCCCTTTGACTGTAGTGGATATTGCGCGCTACGCACAACTGATATATGATGTCGTAGGTAGAAATTGGACTATTGGACCTCTAGATTTTGTGCATAATTTAAGTTTTGTTTCTAAGAAAGAAATAAACGTGAATTTTCCAAGATTGTTGTATATTAGATGTAGTACAATATTGATTTATAAATTTTTCCAAACTATTTACTATTACCGCTTTATTAAAATTTGTTTTATAATTTTCTAAATTCTTTCAGTTCATATCCTGGTGAATTTTTGTTTTATTTTATATCCAAACTAACTTTGGATAAACTGGATACATTTTGCTCCTTTTCCAACTGGCGTTCAGTAGAGCATTCAACACGATGTCACAATTTCGCGATAATTCTTGGGTAAGTCAAATTGCAATTAAAAACGCTTTCACACTTGTCTCATGCAGTTAGTTGTCCCCCCATGTCTGTGGCCCCCTCCTCCAAGACTTACACTCCCTACAAACCTTTGTGGAGTGGGTTGGGAGGTAGGGCCACTTCACACCATACGAGTATTCACACCTAATAATATCAAATGTTTCTCCTCATTATTCATAATTCTGTTATTCGTATTGGAATTGTAGATTTGTTGCCAAAACAAAACAGAGGAAAAAAAGAGCGCAAAAGTCGTGCAAAAACCGCTGATCTAATTTTTTATTATCTGGTGTTTGCGGTTTTATTTTTGTTATTGTTGTTTTGTTTTTGTGTGATTTGTCCCTAAACGCTGTCTCCGGTGGCCGTTATTAAGTATCATTTTCGGGGTTTTGGGTAGTTTAGCAACGGTGTTTTTGGTCTTGCTTGTGTCTCTGCCTTTGTGTTCTACTATCTGTTGTGTTCGAATTTTAATTTACTTATTTTATTAAGACCACAATAATTTGCTTATTTGATTTTTTCATTAGATCTCACTCACTCACTCTCTCTCTACCTCTCTGCAATGGCCGATAACAGCGGTTAATGCAAAAATTATTGGTATTAAAACAGAAAAAAAAAGAAAAAAACGAGAAATATAATATATGTATCTGTATTCTATGGTAATATTAATATAAATATTTATATATTTCCGATATTGAAAGATAATTATAACGATTTTACGGCCACTGGCACAAATATTAATCATTACGGAAAATGTGTGGAATAATATGGATCATTTTGCATATTTTTGCCATTATTTTAAAAACTTTGTTTTAAATATTTTCAATAATTTAATCATTTGAAAAATTTGTGTATTTGGAATAGTTTGAAAATTTCAAATACTTTAAATATTCGAAGTATGTTAAAAAGTTTTAAATGTTTTGAATATTTGGAGTAAATTAAGCATTTTGGATATTTTGAATAATTTGAAGAGTTCGAACATTTACAATATTTTGAATAGTTTCAATATTTTAAGAATTTTAAACACTCGGAATATTTTTATATTTTGCTATTATTTTGAAAACTTTGTTTTGATTATCCTCAATAATTTAATCATTTTGAACAATTTAAGTATTTGGAATAGTTTGGATATTTCAAACACAATTCGAAGTATTAAGAGTATTTTGTATGTTTTAAATATTTGGAGCAAAATTAAATATTTTGGATATTTTGAATAAGTGAAACAGTCTGAACATTTCGAACACTTTGAATAGTTTCAAAATTGAGAGCATTTTTAATATTCATACACTTTCAAACACTTTAAATATTCGAAGTACTTAAATATATTTGAAATGTTTTGAATATTTGAAGTAAATTAAATATTTTGGATATCTTGACTAAGTGGAACAGTCTGAACATTTAGAACACTATGAATAGTTTCAAAATTTAAAGAATTTTAAATATTCGGCTTATTTTTCTATTGTTCTAAAAATTTTGTTTTGAATATTTTCAATAAATTGATAATTTTGAGAAATTTGAGTATTTGGATATTTCAAACACTAAATATCCAAAGCATTTTAAAATATTTTATATGTTTTGAATATCTAAAGTAAATTAAATATTAGAGATATTTTAAATAAATTGAGAGTTTTGAACATTTAGAATACTTTGAATAGTTTTAATTTTTTGGACATTTTAATTATTCGGAATATTTTGAATATTTTGCTAATATTTTCAACACTTTGTTTTAAATATTTTCAATAATTTGATCATTTTCAACAATTTGAGCATTTGGAATAGTTTGGATATTTCAAACACTTTGAATGTTTGAAGTTCTTTTAAAGTATTTCGAATATTTTGTACATCTAGAATAAATTAAATATTTTGAATATATTGGATAAGTTGAGAGTTTTGAACATTTATTCTAAATTTTGAATAGTTTCGATGTTTTAAGAATTTTAAATATTCAGAATATTTTGAATGTTCGGCATATTTTGAATACTTTGAGTGTTTGAATATTCGAATATTCGGCATATTTTGAATACTTTGAGTGTTTGAATATTTGTAAAGTTTCAATTGTTCTGTGTATTTTAGGCGTTTTCAATATTTTGTAAATTGGAAATATTTTACATAGCTTGAACATTTCGAATATGTTGAAAATTTTTTGAATATTTTGGTTATTTCGAATAACCCCATTTTTGTAATATTTTAATTATTCGTCAAATTTTAGATACTCTTAACATTTTTAATGTTCGGCATGGTTTGAATATGCCGTTTATTTTAAATATTTAGAAAATATTTTCAGTATTTTCCATATTTAATATTCGCAATATTTTTGGAAATTTCAATTATTTTTATTCTTTCACATATTTTTAATATTTGGTATGATATATACTCGTATTATAAAAATACTTTAAGAATGTTAAATATTTCGAATATTTTGCGTCTTTCGGATATTTCGAATATTTTTGAAAGTTTAAATATTTTTAATATTTTGAGCATTTTGAATATATTGAACATTTTAAATATTCGGAATATTTTGAAAATTGAGAACAACTTAAATAGTTTTAAAATTTGGATATTTTAAACATTTTGAATGCTTGGGATATTTGGAATATTTAGAGTATTTTACATGAATAAATGAAATTTTATGAATATACTGCATACTGAATGTGTTTTGAATATTCTGCATATTTTGGATATTTTACATATTTTTAATATTTGGAATATTGTTGTTATTTTCAACATTTTGAATATTCGAAATGTGCAAAAAACATTCGTCTTATTTTTATTATTTTATATATTTTGAACGTTTTAATATTTTCAATATATACATATATTTTATTTTGAATATCTCGAATATTTTAGATATTCTGAATATTACAAAAATTCTGAATAATTTGAATATTTCAAAAATTTTGAGTATTTGGAATATTTGTAACATTTTCATTATTTTGACTAATAATCGTTAATGGACAGTATCCGCGTCGTATGAACAATGAGCTGTATGAGCTATATGCCGACTTCGACGTGGTCAAACGCATTAATATACAGCGATTGCGTTGGCTGGATCATGTTGTGCGGATGGACCCAAATACTCCGGCATGGAAAGTTTTCGACAATGAAATCAATGGGCGGCTCAAAAGAGGGCGACCAAAACTCCGTTGGAAGGACCAGGTTTTTGAAATACTATCGAAAATTGGTGTGACGAATTGGAGGAGAAGCGCAGAAGATCGAAGCGCTTGGATTAATTTTCTACGGGCAGCGTATAATAGATATGGATGTCTGTTCCAGTCGCCACCTAAGAAGAAGAAGAGTAATGGTTTTTTTCTAATACGATGGCGCAGCGTCTTTGAGATCGATATTGTGCAGTTGATTTTTATTAGCATTTCAAAATACAGGATAGCGCACCAATTGTGCTACAATAAGTAATTCAAATAACTGTTTTTTAATAAATGTATTTCATTTATATTTTTATTGTAAAGAAGATTCAATTTTATTTCATATCTTTAATTGGCTTTGAAGATGGTAAACCGTAAATGACCTGTATGCTAATTTACGCATATGCGACGCCTGATCTGAGAATTATTCATTATTGTCATAATTTTGTATGGTTTCAATACGATGAATATTTAGTACACAATCTTGAGAATTTTAAATCAATGATGACAATATGAGTTTTGGGTGTTGCTCAATTTTGAATTTTATTTAAATATACTCAAGAGGAGGGTGCAATAACTCAACAATATTTAGAATAATTTGGCCATAATAGTGATTTTATAAAAGATAACATTTTCCTACAAACTGGTGTAAAATTCAATTTTGCTGGACGAACAACATATGATATGGATGAAGTCCAATAGGAAACACGTTGTAGAACCTTTCCTTATAAAATCGGTGTTATGCTATCTACAATATATTAGTCTCTTATAGACGTTTTTATATATGAATATATTCATTACAGAAGATGAGTTTATGTTATAGAACTATGCAAAACTTTATTACTTAATAGCACTATTTGCATCTCGGAGTCTCTATGGGAGGTTCCATAAAAATTTCCAAATTTCAACAGAAGCGAACGAACTGCTTTTCTATGAGTAGCAATTTCGCATTAATCACAGGTTTTAGCATTTATCGATATTGTTTTGTTTTCTTATCATTTAAAATGGAACTGAATCACCTAAATTCGCTTATAAATTTCGCAAAGTAACTATCAGTGTTTGCAGGTACTAAATATTCTAAATATAATGTCATATATATTTTATAATGCTGCTCATTAACAATGTGAATATAAAATAATTAAGCATGAGATTTACTGCCAAACTATAAATAATATAAGTGAGAGCTACAGTTTAACTAAAACACTGGTCGGGGGCGATGGACTGAAATGTAGTCGTAATCAGAGGCTCTTGGACAAAGTGGGTCAACAAGAGGAGGCACAATTTGCTGCTGTTCAAACAAAATTCTTTGTTGCTAATTTTACGGTATACGTCAACAATAACACCAACTTTATTTGTTTAAGATAAAAAAGTCATTATTTTCTGCACTTTGGTAAATTGCTGCTGACACCATTGAAGAACACTCGAGTTGATTGGGAGAGGCAGGGGAACTGAACATTTAATAATGCATTTTAGTCAAGTACAATCACGATATTTTATATTTAAAAAAGTACTCTCTAAATAGTGCAAATATTGCAAACGTATAAAAACTTGAAAATGCTTAGTATACCCTGAATACAAGGTATAATAAAAATAAATTCATTGTTTTGCCAATAGGTGGCTTTAGTAATCTCTAACTGGCGTTGCTTGAGTGCAATCGAATTTTACGCTAGGTGGCATTTGAATATAGGTTTTTGTAAAGACTTAGCTCAGTTTTACTAATTTAAGTAAATTTTTATAATTTAAAATTCTAAAATATTTTTTCGATAAATGCAAAAACACAAGCCAGGCAGCTGAAAATGTGAATACCGTTTATGGCAATGATATTGCAACAGCCAATCATAAGCAATTTCGGTTTCGTTGATTGCGTTCCGAAAATGTTGATAAAATTGTAGATATCGTCAACTCCTACCACTGTGTAAACACTGTTTCAGTTGCTTAAAACTTAAATATTGCAAAACAAAAAAGAAAATTTAGAACCACTTGAATAAGATTGGATACACAAAGGAGCTGGATGGGTGCCTGATGAGGCAACGCAGAAAATGTCTCCTGAATCACAACAAAATCGACATATTTTTGAAGCGAATGATGAATGGCGATAAAAAGTGGTTCGCTTACGATAACGTCAAACGAAAACGGTGGCGATCGTGTCGAGGTGAACCGGCGAAAACGATGGCCAAGCCAATATTGATTGTCAGGAAATATTTGCTTTGTGTTTGATGGGATTAGTAGGGAACCGTCTACTATGAGCTGGTTCCATGCGGAAAAACTCTTAATTTGGACTTAGACAATCAAAAATTTGACAGTCTGAAAGAAACAATCGCCCAGAAGCGATCAATATGAGCAATATTAGAGAGACTGTATTTCTTTAGGATACAGGCCTCGATAGTGCCTCGCCGAGAGTTATGAAGCTTGGCTGGGAGGTTCTTACGCCTCCGCTTTATATCTGCGATCAGACATCAAGTGATTACTCCCTGTTTTAGATCATGGCGAATGAATTTGAAAAATCAACTAGCCCCGTTTTTTGCCAATAGTGTTGTGGGTTACCATGAGGGAGGCATAATGGAATTACCTTCAAAATGGCAATAAGTTATCCAATAAAACGGTGCATATTTGACCTAAATCAGATAACTCTAACTATGCCAAATAAGGCCTTCAATATAATGCATAAATAATGGATTTTTTTATGAGTACTGAAATTGCTATCAGACTAGCTTAGCTAACAGCTAAAGTAGCTTAATTCATAAATTTTTGAATAAAAATTATGTCAGCTATAATAAATAATTGGTAATAGATAAATAATCTTGAAATCGAATAAAGAATCGAAATCACAATTTTAAAAATTTTCAAAAATATGTAAAAATTTGTAAAATATGAAAATATTATATTA
Source organism: Philornis downsi (assembly GCA_019455685.1). Lineage (NCBI taxonomy): Eukaryota > Metazoa > Arthropoda > Insecta > Diptera > Muscidae > Philornis > Philornis downsi. The sequence goes on along the minus strand of JAHXMU010000401.1, from coordinate 175,532 downwards.
ATGTATCATTATTTGAAATTTCTTTAAAACAATGCAAAATAATTAACTATTTTTCAAATTTACCAATATTAAACAAAATGTGTAAACAGTGTTTTTAATTAATTAATAATAAAAAAAAAATAATATTAAAAAATATAAAAAATATAGCCGAAGATATTGTAGGTATTTAAACTTATATTTCAATTCTTTCCAATAATTTAAATGCAAAATGTTATGAATCTTCTTCATAAATTTATTTCTTCGTATTTTTTTTTTCTTCTTCCACACTTATGATGACTTTCCATTCTCTTTTACTTGGCGTATTGGCTGTTGTCCCAGAATTTCAATAATGAAATCGGTTGAAAGAAAAAGTAGCTTAGTATTACGAAGCGTGACTAGAATTTGAAATTGGTGTCAGGTGTTGAATGCATATTCTTTATAGCTTTCCTCAATTGAAAGGTTAAACGTCAAAGAGTTATGTATGTACCCAAATAAGAGGCCGAGAAAAGAATTCAAAATTCTTCAATTTGTGTAGTTTCATATAGAAAATGCCTATGAAAGAAACCAACAAACAAATCAAATCATATCAAAATAAATTACTCAAGAAAACAAAGACTAAGTATAAAATGAAATTGCTGCGATCATTTGAAGCTATGTAAAGCAAAAGAAGAGAACTACTTTCTTTTTCAAAGATATGCTAAAATAACACAATTAAAATACTACTACAGCCTGGGAAAAGATTGCAAAAAAAGCTCGGCTCAAAAACGATTCTAGTAACTCACATTCAATTAACCCCCCCTCACTGGCCATTGTCTGGGAAATTTTACCTTTCATATTTTCCATCTATTGTTCCACATGACGACAGAGCAGATCAAGTATCTCGAATTGTGATAAAATAAACTTTCAATTTGTTTATTATTTCGTGGAACTACCGTACATATTCTTTCGATGTCTGCTGGCTCCTCGCTGGGCCAAGTACCCGTTCGCTGCTCATGCGCAGTGGGAAATGGAGCTTTAGTACAAACTCTTTGCATCGTATAACATATCATGGTACCATTCACACACACACACACACACACACATGTGCGCTTAACATATTCGAATTCTATCCATTACTCCATATCATTGAAGAAAATAGAAAGTACGAGTACAATTCCAACCAAGAAAAGTACATGATGCACGTTCAATTGATAAAACCAGCTTGTTCCATTTGTGACATGTTTGTGTTCCCCCGACCGTACGAGCGACCGAACGTCTGCCTGAATGTCTGCCCACAAATGTTTAAGCTACGTTTTTGTTTCTGGCAGTTGTTTAGCTGGTTGCTTTCGATACCAACAAACCACAACCAATGACAGATTTTATTATTTATTTTGAATTCATTTTGGATGAATGGAAGCCAGAAAAACGAAACAAAATAAAATCAAATAAAATCACATTCAGATAGGAATAAGAAAAAATTATCGAATTTTGTAATAATTAAATTGATTTGAAACCAATAATTCAATATTTGAAGTATTATATATATATAATATTTGAAAACTTGAATAGTTAGATAAGGGCCCTGGCATTGCTTTTAGAAATAAAAAGAAATCCATTATTTTTGCATGACATTGAATCGTGTTTTAGTATAAACGGAATATTTAGAATTGAGTCTAATATACGCCATTTTGTTCGATAAATTGTTGTCATTTTGAGGTAATTCTATTCTTCCTCTTTCACCAACTTTAGTGCCCCTGTTGGCAAAAAATTGAGACTGCCGATTTTCGAATTGTTCACCACCAGGTCTGGAGTGTAAGGTGAAGACATAAGAACCTCTCGACCAAGATCCCGGAGATTTTGTCGATCAATATCGCTGTGTGTAGTCTGGCGTTGTCCTGATGGAAAACAATTCCTCTCCTACTGGCCAAAGATGGCCGCTTCTGGTTTATTGCTTCCTTCAGACGATTTAATTGTTGATAGTACAGATCTGAATTAAGAGTTTGGCTGGCTTCTGGTAGTTGATTCCCCGTCAATCCCACAAAACACACTTTAAAATCTTCCTGATAGTCAAACCTGGCTTGGGCGCCGCTTATGCCGGCTCATCGCGATTCGACCACGGTCATTTTCACTTGACATTGTCGTAGGTGACTCACTTTTCATTACCAGTCATTCGCTTCAGAAATGAATCGCAGTTTTGTTGCGATTCAACAGGGATTCACAGATCCAGATTCGGTCGATTGTGGTCCTTTTGCGTTAACCCATGTGGACCCATACATCGATCTTCAAGTCGTATCAAGTCGTTTCAAAAGGTCTTTTGTGCAATATTCAGCTCTTGGACAATCGAAACTGTGCTTACAATGATGATGATTTCCATTATTCTGTCAACATTTGCGACAATTAAACTTACAGGTGCATCTCTGACATCAAAAATACCGGAATGGAATCAGCAAAACCAAAATTGCACATGATGCGCTATTACGATATTAGATCCATAAATGCCATTCACATTTTCAGCCACATGGTTTGCGTTTTTGTCTTTATTGAAGAAAAATATGACGTATTTTCTCTTTGCAGACGTCCATCTTTGACGCGCCTCCCAAACAATACTAAGTCAAGTAATCACAAAACTGTCTGAGTAGTTTTTTGGGAACTAACTTTTATCTTGCTAAATATCATTTAGCGTAATCCGGCCGAACTTATACAACATGAGATACAGATTGCTAACGCCATCTATCGGAGAAATAATGTACTATTTTTACTATGCCTTATATCATTTGATACAGCAAATATGTAATATCTGTAAAGAATCGTTCAGATTATAAAGTATGTTTTGATTGAATGTCTTTCGCGACTTTTTAAGTCGATTAAGTTATATCCGTCAGTCTGGCTGGATGAAAGACATTAATTCCACCATAAACACTTATGAAACTTTTCAATGTAGCTCGTAGTTGAAGTTACAGTAATATAACTATAATATATAACAATATAACTATAATATAATAATAATAATAATCTAAGTAAGTTTTTGTGGTGGTATAAATCTTTGTTTACATTACAGAGCTCTGTAATGCTTGGTTAAGTTTGAAAATTTGACCGATGTAATCCGTATATTTTTAGGTTCATATCTATAGTTCAATTGTACTAAATTCAGACAAATTTGCTGCAAGAAAAATGTTTTCTTAAAGTAGGGTATGACAATGGGCAATGGCAAATGGCATTGTTCCTCTCCTTTTGGTACCGCCTATTAAAATTAACAAATTTACGGAAATGTAGATGGTTTTCCTAATTCTTTATTTGTAATTGGTGATTCGTAGATTGAATTAACATAAATTTATGTTCGTGCTATTGCTCTATAATGTCTGGCAAAATTTGGGAAAAATTCAACAAGTAACCACGCACCTTCTGGTACCCCCCACATAAACGATAGATTTAACCCATATATTTTAGGTTTGTATCTTTTATTCAATTATTCAGGTATTTACTGAATTCGATGAAATTAGCACATGGAAATTATTTTCCTAAGGTAAGGTATAAGAGTGATAATTGAGACCATTGTCACACCATTCCTGTTACCTCCGCTACAAATTAACCGATTTTCCGAAATTCAATTGTTTCTTTCTAACCCCTAATTCGTAGACTGCAGCAACCTAAATATTGTCAATTGTATTGTTATATAATAACAGCTAAAACCTGTAAATGACAGATTTAACCCACATATTCTTGGGTTCATATCTTTTATTCAGTTACACTAAATTTATTAAGCTAAAATTTCTGTAAGTTTATACGATGTAATGGAGCTCCCTCCGTTTTTGTTTAGAATTGTCCTTATGCATTGGCATTGGAATGCTGATTTTATTAGTATAGGGTGATTTTTTAAGATTTAAATTTTTCAGATTGGCAGTACTGGTTGGTAATGGCGTTCAAACGTCATCTGTCAAGGTGAAAAGTGTACAGTATACTCTGCCATTTCATCATGGAAAGACTAGCAAACGAGCAACGATTGCAAATCGTTGAAATTTATTATCAAAATTCGTGCTCTGTGACAAATGTGCATCGTTTGATACGACCATTTTATGGTCGTCATAATCGACCTGCTGAATCAACAATTCGTGCTGCTATCTTCAAATTTTGCACAATTTTTGCACATAAAACCATCGACTCGGATGCGTAGAGTGCGTACCGAAGAAAATATTGCAGCCGTAGCGACCAGTGTTAATGACGATCGCTTCTTTTGAGGCGAATTTTTCATCAGCAAAATCATTCGCAACAGGCCGAAACAGGTGGTGACCACTTGGTGCCAGGTCCGGACTATAAGGTGAATGCATAATCATCTCCCAATCAAGCTCCCGGAAGCTGTAGCGAATTACTATCTGTGTGTGTATGGCCTGAAGTTGTCCTGGTGGAACAAAATTCATCTCTGGTAGAGCAAACTGGCCACATCTGAACGACTGATTGTTGACAGTACAATCCCGAGTTAGGAGGTTGGTCTTGGGAGCTGCATGAGCTGCTTCATGATAGGTAAATTCCCTTCAAACTCCACCAAGCACATAGCAAAAACTTCCTGACCGTTAATATTGCCTTGGCTACTATTTGCGCCGACTGACCGTGAATCGACAACGACCTTTTCCGCTTGACGTTATTGTAAGTTGCCCACCTTTCATAACCAGTCACGATGAGCTTCAGAAATGGTTCGTCGTTTTTGGGATACAGCAGCGATTCGCAGATGGAAATCCGGAACATGAGGTTTTTTTTTCTGCATCAACTCATATGGCATCCATACATCGAGCTTCTTTTTGTATCTAACCTTATTCAAGTGATTCCAAATTGTTTCTTGTACCATGATTAGCTTCTGGGCAATCGAAACAATGCTTGGATGATGATTGAACTTGAAGATTTCTATTATTTTATCGACATTTTCGACAATTGGCCTTACAGATGGTGGAACATTTTTAATGTCAAAATTACCGGAACGGAATTGACTTAGTCCAAATTGCGCATAATCGACTGTTACAGTATTAGGATCATAAACACTATTCACATTTTTAGCTGCCTGGCGTGCGTTTTCGTATTTATCGAAGAAAAAAAGTTGTAAAATTCGGCGTATTTGCCCTTTGCTGGGGTATATTTTTGATGTGAACTCAAACAATATCGACTTAAGCCATCACAAAACGAAACCGTATTTTTCAAACGCCATCTAGCGTAAAGTTATCGCATTTCTGCAACCGAGATACAGATTACTAAAGTCATCTGTTGGAAAACTAATGTATTTTCTTTTCATTATATCTTATATATTCGAATGGGAATAGATTCATGTAGTTTTCTAAACTTTGTCTTCAGATACCCACTATCCCATAAGACTGGGTCATCTAATTAGGCATGTGGGTGACATACAGAAAGTCTTTATTGCGCAGACAATTGATAACAGTGACACAATAGTCCTTTATTTGACATAACAAATATTTTAAAAGTTCTAATGAATTAAAATAGTAAATACGCAAAACTGACTGATAACTTAACAACACCAATGAATATCGAGGTGACCTAAATTCATGAGAATCTGTTAAATCGTTTGTTTAAAATTTCCCCAATTTGAATGGAATTAATTGAAACATCAGCGTGTATTTGATAAAAAAAAACTTCATAACTTTTGAAAACATTCAAGTGTTTTACTTCCCATTCAGCTGATTTGCGGCGTCCAAAACAATAATAAATAATATAATATCCATTAATAATAAGCCCTCGGGACAGAAGCTGTCTTCTTGCAGTGGGATAAAAAACATTCATATTCAAAATCGTTCAAATAATCACAAAAAAAAAACCAAATGGAAAAAACAATACAATACAATACATTTATATGTCTATCCATATACCAAAAACTCAAGTGCTACGGTTATTCACAGGCGTATCAAACGTAAATAGGAGCGAAATTAAAGAAAAGTGAAATTATTTTCGCCAATATTAGTTTGATATTTTTCTGTACTTTCGTATCTTCATATTCCACCAATGAATCGTGGTCTATGATCACTTGAGCTTCTTTTTTTTTTTTGCTCGCAATAATTCATTTGCTTTACAATTTAGTTTTGTAGCATCATCCGGGCTTTTCATTTAATTAAACAGACATTGTGAAATTTTTACAAGAAAGAAAAAAAAAACGTCAGAAACTATTAGAAAGGTCATCGATGGGGGTCTTGTTGTTTCATCTCTGCTCAATTTGACGGCTCCCGACAATGTAACAAATTATATTTCATGTAGCCAAAAGTAGGAACAAAAGTCTGAGTAGAACTCCGCAAAGTCTGTTCGTTTAAAATCATCATCATTGGCAAAAGTGATTGAACTTCCCACAAGCGATCGGTTTTTATTTTTGTTTTTTTTTTTCCATAAAATTTATTATTGTAAGTTCAAGCTGTAGGTTAATTTGATTTGTAAAAGAAATAAATATTAAAAGCATAATGTTTCGAGTGCCGAACATAAAAATTGGTAATATTTCTTATTGATATTACGGCAAAAGTACTCAAAAAAAATATGTGGTGCGGAAAGAAATAAGATATTGTTTCGTCTAAACCACATATCCCAGCAAAAATTTTGATGAAACAATAAGCGATTCTGTAGATTATGTATGCTCAGTACATTACATTACATTATCTAAAAGAACAATCATAGTTTATAATACCCTGAGTGAATATAACTGCAAAGTGGCACCTTTCAAAATCGTCAATAAAATTTTTAAAATTTATTTATGCGTCTAAAGGGCTTACTGGCAAACTTTAAATTAAAAAATATTATAAAGGGTGTCTAAACAAGAACGCAAGAATTAAATGACTGATGCAGCAATTGAATTGTTTCTCTGGCTGTATGACATGTGGTTGCCATTTTGCTGAAACCACATGCCCTCTACATTCATTTCTTCAATTCTAGGCGCGAAAAAAACTGCTTATCATTGCACGATACCGAACAACATTGACTGTTTGTGCTTGACATGCCTCATTTTCATAAAAAAATGTCCAATGATTCCTCCAGCCCAAAATCGACAGTGACACGTTAAGAATGCATTTGCTTATCGTGAATCACTCGAGGATTTTCCTCACCCGAACCCCCCTCAACTGCGACACTTCTGCCCATTGACGAAGCCATCAAGATGGAAATGGGCTTCGTCACTGAAGATGATTTTATCCGCAAAATCAGCATTTTCATTTTGTCTCTCCAATACCCAATTAACGAACTCCCTTCGCTATCCATGGTCAGCTGGCTTCAGTTCCTGAGTCAATTGAACTTTGTATGCATGAAGATGCAAATCTTTCGTCAAAATTCGCTGCATAGTGGATTTGGAGACACCAATTTGCTGAGTTCGGTGTCGAATTGAGGTGGATGTAGTTTGAGCGACATCATCACGTACAGCTGCGACATTTTCGGTCGAACGACCTGGTCGAAGGCGCATTGTTGTCTTTACATCACTAACAGACCCTATTTTTGCCAAATTTATCCATTAATCTCTTTACAGTTGACTTTTTTGGAGCATTATTGTGACCCCAAATTGATCACAATTTGCGAACTATAGCCGCAAAACTTTCACCATTTTGGTAAAACAATTTCACAATGAGAAAGCGTTGTTCATTCGTGTAGCGCTCCATTTTTACTAACCTCGTACTTTCTACTAGCAAACAATAACAACTGTTCAAATGTCAAACAATGACACTTCGAATGGCGCCAAATTTAAATCTTGCGTTCTTGTTTGGACACCCTTTATTACTTAATAATAAAAAAAAGTTGTAGAAAGTTTAAGAATACAATACAATAATGGAAAAATTTATTTATACGTAACTTATTTATAATTATAAATCAAAAAAAGTGTTTCTATCTTTTCTAGCGAATATTTTTTAACTTTAGGTTTGAAATCTGATATTCTAGAAATTTGTTTTATATCATTAGGTAATTCATTATATTCATGAGGTCCGGGAACCCCTACCTTTTGCTTTATGAGTTTAATTCTACATCTTGATGGAATGAGCTTAAAACGATTGCGCGTATTTAATTGCGATTGATTGTAATGTTGTCGAAATTTAATAAAATTATCACCATCTCCATTTACTGCTTTAAACATAAACAGCAAAACATTATATTTATATAATCCTTTTACAGGAAGTACATTTGTAGTATATTTTCGAAACAAATCAACTGTTGGATAATCCCTACGTAGATTAAAAACCACTCCCAAAGCTTTCTTTTGTGGACGCTACAAAGATTTTATAATGTTGAGTCTCTTGATGCAAAAACCATTGACATGTACGCAAAATGGGAATGAACGAGAGCAAAATATAGCTGAAGTCTCAATCGACAGCTTGAATTGAAATTTCCTCAAAATTCCTGTAGCTGAAGAGATTTTTCCGTTCAACATTTTATGTGCGTATCCCAAGATAAATTGAAAGATAATTTTTTTTACTAAAACAGCACAAGTTTTCGCGTTGAATGAACACTTTCACCAGGTAAGGATATCAAACTGATACCAACAAAAAATCGCTAAAATAAAAATACTTTCAAATTTTGTCTTTTTATTTATTTATATTTCCTCCCAAACAATTTTTATCTTGGCGATTTTGTTTTAAATTTTGTTCAAACTTCTTTTCAAAATCACCAAATATAAAATATTTTTTACAAAAATGTCATAAACTTTTACCTCCGATGTAAGCTTAATGCCAAAAACAAGACATCAGTCTGATGATTTCCAAAACATTATTAATACCAAAAAACGTTAAAGTCAGAGCGCAATCAAACCTTGGAAATGAAGCGTTTTTTTTTTATTGCCACTTTTTTTAACTTTTTTTTTTGGAAACATTAAAGACACGTCGTTTTAGAGTTAGAAACACATTACATTTAGCGATTTTTTTTTATTATATTTTGGCGATTTTAAAATAATTTAAAGAATAAAAATAAACAATAAGAACAACCTCACCTAATCCAACCCCCTTAGG
>JAHXMU010000401.1:136760-149555 GCA_019455685.1 Philornis downsi | reverse complement strand
ACGGAAACAATCGCATTTGGTATTAACAAATTATTAACGTACGGAAACAATCGCATTTGGTATTAACAAAAAGTTAAACAATCAAAGTTCCAAAATGTGAGGAAGAACGTGAGCGTATCAACTTGCGCTCTTGAGCCAGCGTTAAGATTTAACAAAATTTTCTCCAGAGGCAAACCCGGCTTTTGCCTGTAATTCTGCTCTGTGTGTGCAAAACAAATAAATAATAAATATAAAAAATATGTATATAAAAAATACGAGAACTGTCCCAAAACTAGCCGACTTAACGTTTAAATTATGCCTGTAGTTTCAAACAAATTATTTTGCTAAAAAGTGGCAGCTTTATGAAACATATGTTTTAGGTTTTAAAGCGCCAAGTTATTTAGTATTTTTATTTAAGCCATCAAAAGTAAACGATCTCAGTGAATTTGTAAACATGGAAAAAATTGGTCATCGTTATGAAATTCAATATTTCCATTTGAAAGGTCTCAGTCCAACCAATATTAAAACCGAGCTAGTTTCTATTCCGCTGGAGTATCCTCCTTCGTTTACGACTTGAAAATATTTCACAGTAGAGTTTAAACCAGGTCATACGAGGTGCGAAGACGGAGTAGTGTAGTGGTCTACCAAATGAGGTGTCCACGACAGACAAGGTTAAGAAAATCCATAAAATGGTGTATTTGTTGATCGTCGGCTGAAAGTGCGCAATATGATATGCATTAAACAAAAATTTATTCTGAGGCAGTCTGCTCCTTCGTTTACGATTGTAAAATATTGGGTAGCAGAGTCTAAATGAAGACGTACAAGCTGCCAGGACGTCCACTGTAAGCTTCAACGCCAGATATGGTTAAGAAAATCCACAAAATCGTATTGGATGATTGTCGGCTGAAGGTGCGTGAGCTAGCTGAAATTATAGGCATTTCAAAAAGTGCTATATGTCGAATATTGGCCGAAAATTTGTAGATGAGAAAGCTGTGTGCAAGATGTGCAGCGTCGTGAAGTTGTTTCAGTAGAGCGTTTGGCGATGTTTCACCTAAATATTGGTCGAATATTGGCCGAAAATTTGAAGATGAGAAAGCTGTGTGCAAGATGGATGCCGCGCTTGCTTTCTATAGAGCAAAAACAGCGTCGTGAAGTTGTTTCAGTAGAGCGTTTGGCCATGTTTCACCTCTGTAAAACCGAATTTTTGTATCGATTTACAACCATGGATGTGAAATGGTCCATCACTTCACACTTGAGACAAGCAAAATTCGAAGCAGTGGACTGGAAAGGGAGAATCGTGTCCAAAGAAGACGACGACGACGACGAAGACAGTTTCATCTGCAGGCGAGGTCACGGCCTCTTTTTTCTTTTTTTTGAGATGAACATGACATTATTTTTATTGATTACCGTCAGAAAGTAAAAACCATCAACGGTGAATATTATGTTAAATAATTGTAGCATTTAAGTAATGAACTTGTGGAAAATAGGACAAATTTGTCGAAAAATAGAGTGTTGATACATCAAGGCATTGCCTCAGGTCACACATCCACTATTTCGATGGCTAAAATTATTGAATTATAATTCGAATGGCTTCAACACACATCTTATTCGGCAGATATAGGCCCTCCGAACTATTTTCTACTTCCGAACTTAAGAAAATGTTTCGGTGGTAAAAGGTTTGCAACAATGAAGAGGTGGAGTCTGCGGTTGTTGGCTTTTTTAAGGACTTTGACGGTTCTTACTATAAGCAGGGTATAGAAGCTATTGAATATCGCTGGAAAAAGTGTGAGTGAGCTAAAAGGGGATTATGTTGCAAAATAAGGACAATTTTTCCCAACTTTTAAAAGGGGATTATATTGCAAAACTAGTGGACCCGGCAAACTTTGTTGTGCCTTCAAAGGTGGCAAATTAATGACTTACAATTTTCAGGATAGATGGTTCTGTATTTAAATTTTTGTTAGAAAAGTTTGGTTATTTAAATGAATGCTTTTAATACTTTTTTTTTGTAAAGCTTTTAAAAATTATTTAATTTAAGTCAATTTAATTGAGATTTAAAATTACTGCAACGCTTTCACATGTACAACGTTCTTTGTTTGTCTGTCGGGAAACATAGAAAAATGGGAAGTGAAATAAAGTCAGTATTTGAAAAACTTTAATTTTCCTATAACAGGATCAGAAATAATGGTTTTTTTAATTTTTGATTTCTTCGGGTGGTACCACGCCTATTTGTCCAATCCTGCCCATATTTGCAGCAGAACTTACAATATGTAAACCAAACTTATATACCAAATTTTGTTCTCACATACTGTTAGCCGGAGCAGAAACAATGGATTTTTAATTTGTGGTTTGTATGGGAGGTACCACGCCCCTTCGTCCAATTCCGCCCATATTTGCAGCAGAAGTTACAATATGTACACCAAACTTATATACCAAATTTTGTTCAAATACCGTTAGCAGGAGCAGAAATAATGGATTTTTAATTTGTGGTTTGTATGGGAGGTACCACGCCCCTTTGTCCAATTGGACCGAATTGTAAATCTAAACCATCCCGGACGCATATACGAAAATTTATGCAAAGCGGTCCAGCCGTTTAGGAGGAGTTCAGTGACAACGCCCGTACCGTAGAATTATATATATAAAGATAAGGACAATGTTTTCCAACTTTTATGTGTCTTCTTTGTGTTATCGACTAGTTTTGGGACCGCTCTCGAAAGTAAAAGGAGAAAAATTATATTTTATTGAACTTACTTATTATAATTTACTAATAACTTGCTGACTTTCGATTAAGAATTATAGGAAAGCGTTTGATTTTTGTTAAACAGATAATTTGTTTGGGAGACAATCTAGGGGGCCTGGCAATCCAGTCAATTTTCATTCGCAGATTTTTGCTAAAAGTCTGATGAACGCTACATTATAATGAATTTAGAACAACTGGGTAAAAGATGAAAATTGGGGAATGTATGGGTTAAACTGGGTAATTTGTATGGGAGGTACCAGAAAGGACGTGGCTATCCCCTCAGTTCTTTCAAATTTTGCCCTTCCATTACAATACTGTATAGTAGACAAAATGTATGCAATTGGAAATTACGAATTAGGGATTAAAACCAAAAAGAAATTGCCTTACATCCTCTCATATAATGAGAGAGCTTACACGCATCCTATTTTTAGACTCACTCTAGGGGATCTATAGTTTAATGACTATTTCGAACATCAGTTTGAGAAGCATTTAATAGAATAGTTCAATATTTGCCATTGAAGTGAAGGGCAATTGTTGAAATCTTCTGTATTCAGGTTAAGAAACGGAAAACTGCCATATTGTTGACTTTGGCTTTTATCGAACTTTTTCCTATTGTTAAAGTAATATAATAAATTGATATTTCCTTAATAAAATGGCAGACAAAACAAACAAAAAACTTGTATTTTTTCTTTCCACATTACATATTAGAAAACTTACTCTCACTTTCACTCTTTGGCCGTACCGAATATGTGCTGGTTGACGCAAAAAGGGTATCAAACGTTTCTACTTTAATTTAAACGGTTAAGTGGAGAGGAAAAACGACGCAAACCCATAAGTTTAGACAAATTGTTTTATTATTCAAAAGTTGCCTTGACCTCTTCTTCGCTGGTGATAACCCGGGAAAGTTTCACTTTCAAACATGAATTTCACAAATTGAAAGAAAACCATATGTAGTTGACAGTAATGAAATTCTATTATTTACTTCCGCCTGGAAATAGAGGAGAGAAACTGAAGTCGTAGTTGACCACGACCACGACCACAACCACCTGTAAAATATTATGCAAAAACGAAAAAAAAAAACCAAACAACAACTTGGAACTTACAGAAAACAATCAACAATTGCTTATCCATTGGCTTTTAAGCCGGAACATTAACACGAATCACGTTTTACAAGTGATCACATCAATGAAGCTCAATCCGTTTAGTTGCTCCACCTGACGTCGATAACGTGTGAGATGATGTTAGCTATTTTGAAAACATGATGACGGGGGAAAACTCCTTTGTGGGATGTTGCTAATAACGGATATTTTCTTTTCTTTCTATTTGTAACTTTTTGCTATATTTCATTCATATTTTCCTTCCTTTCCCACCCCTTCACCACCAATAATCATTATGTTTCATTAAACTATTATTACCTGCTATTACAATTTTGTGCAGTGTTTAAATTATGAAACTTTTCTTTGCATTTTCCAACCAAACACAAAATAAACATCATCTTCATCCTCACTCACCGTCGTCATCCTCACCGTCATCGTCATCGACATCATCGTCATCTTCAGCAGCGTAATCGCTTTACTAGCTAATTTTACTCTCAGCTTCCTTAATGGAAAATTGCCTGGAAATGAATTATGGTTTTCAAGTTCAAAGTAGTTTCTTGTGAATGAATGAATGGCTACAGCCAGCTGGGAAACGAACTGCAGGCTATTTTTTCTGCCTAATTTGAGTGTTACAACTTTCTTTTGCGAGATTACAACATTGAAGCCGCCTGCGCTGTCTGATGTGTTGCGACCATCTGCTTCACTTAATGGGGAGGCTGATTTGAGAGGCCATTGATAAATGATAATTTATGATGGCAGTGAAATTTTTTGAAATATAATAGATTTTCAGTTTAACACAAAAGCGTTACCCGTACACTAGACTATGTTTTTGTTACAATAAGTGGGCATGGCACCGCCTATACCTGCCAAAATATGAAACAATCACAACTTGATGCGTAATAAATAGGCAGGCTTAGATGGGCTGCAAATAACTTATAGTCAATCGAAGATATAATTTTCCTACGCCGCTCCGTTCAAAGACTTTCAGATGTAAAAAAAATCCATCCATTATTTTTGCATGACATTGACGGTTTTATTTAGCATAGTTAGAATGATTTGATTTAAATCAAATATGCATCGTTTTGTTCGATAACGCGTTGACATTTTCAAGGTAATTCCATTATGGCTCTCTCATGAAACCCCTTGACATAAAATTGGAAGAGTCAACTTTCACAAGCTTCTCGTGAAACGAAATGTTCACTAGTAAAATCATTCGCTATAGACAAGGGCAGGAGGTAATCACTTAGAGCCTGATCCGGACTATAAGATTGAAAGCATAAGAACACCTCAATCAAACTCCCCGAGCTTCTGGCGCACCACTACCCATATGAGTGGTCTGATGTTGTGCTGATGAAACGCAATTTCTCTCCAGGCCGCTTCTGGGCAATTGCTTCAGATGCTTGCGAACAGGTTCATACTAGCTCATTCCCTGCCAGTCCCACCAAAAGCATAGCAAAACTTTCCAGTCTGTCAATTCATCACCGTTGCGCCGGCTCACAGCGATTCGACTACGACCGTTTTCGCTTGACTTGTATCGGTTTCATTTCTCGTTATCCGTTGCCATCTGCTTCAAAAATTAATCGATTTATTTCTGATTCAATGGTGATTAGCCGATAGAAATTGAGAGATTTTTCAGCGTTAACCTGTGTGGCACCCATGCTTCGAGCTCATTTTTACACCTAGCCTTATTCAAGTGATTCCTAACGATTTTTATGGAATTGTTTAACTGCTGGCAATCGAAACAGCGCTTGCATGATGGTCGGATTTGGCGATTTCTATTACATTATTGACATTTTCGACAATTGGTCTTCCAGAGCGTGATGCATATTTAAAATCAAAATTATCGACACGGTGTCGCCGAGGCCGGAATAGCGCGTTGTTAACTATTACAGTATAAAGATAAGGATAGAAAACAGTATCCACATTTTCTGCTTTGCGTTTTCGTCTTTATTGAAGAAAAAGTATAACGTAATTCCAAATTGATTTAAAAACGACAAATACTTCAGTTATATATGAAGTTAGGATAAAACACTTTGGACTACACTTTGGACCTAAGCAAAGTATTCTCATTCATACCAAGATATAGGAGTCTTGAACGACCCTCAAACGGGTTTATCCTTATTTGTCAGGTGAATTTGACAACGTCAAATTGTTTAGTCATATATAAAATTAGAATATAACATTTTCTACCACTGTGCCTAAACGAAGATATCTTCTTTAACCTTTTCACAAATTTGCGTGCTTATATTTCAGACGAATTTCAGAATGTCAAATTTTTTAGATGTATGTACGAGTATTGTATTATTTCCGCCCACTGTTCCTAAATGAAGAATTCTCTCTCAAGCAGGAATCTCGTACCAGGAAACTGGCAAATTGAAGGATGTTTTAAAATTTGCCTACTTATCTTTTCAGACGAAGTTCAGAATGTCTATTGAAGGATCTTCTAAAATATGCATATTCAGAACGCCCATAAAACCGTGATTTTTAAACATGTTCCTGTAATTCCGATTTAACAGAGTTCTGTTCACTCCTTAATAAATCTGTGCAATTAAAATTTGATTCCTGTCCTCGTTAATTTTCTTTTACGTGCAGGGTGAACGATTCTACATTTGTTGTATTATAGAATGGTAAACAAATTTAAGAAAATTCAACGGCATAGGGGTCCCAATTTGGATCCACCTTGAGAAAAATTTAATATGTAGTTTTTTCGACTTATTTTTGCAAAATACAGCTATATGAATTTGGACATATGTGTCTTCGAATAGAGGCACAATTTCTGGTATCCGGTATAGGGTGGCGCACCGATTGTGCTACAATAACATTTTCAAATAACTTTTTTTAATCAATATATTTCATTTATTTTTTTACTTATTATATAATTTTAATTTTTTTTATGCAATTTTATTTTATATAAATATGTAATTGGTTTTGAAGCTGATAGAGCGTAAATAACTTTCATAATCATTCCCGCATATGCGACATCTGATCAAAAAATTATTCATTGTGGTCTGAAGAGTTGAAGTCGGGATCGCCTCATTTATTATTTTAATGGACTGCTTCAATTCAGTCAAATTCCTTGGTTTCGTTTTGTACACCTCTTGTTTGACATAACCACATAAAAAACGTCTGGTGCAGTCAGGTTAGATGACCTTGGGAGCAAGCGGAACGTGGAGCTTTTGGATATTAAATTGTTTGGGAATTTTCATTGGAACTTCGCCATAACCGGTCTGGCTATGTGTACAGTTGCTCCACCTAGCTGGTACTAAATGCTGCTGAAACCAAATTGTCTTGGGCGCTGTTTTGGTAAAAAAGCTCTTTCAACATCTTTAAGCAACGGCCCCCATTGGTCCACGTTTTTATACAACTTTCACCTGGCATAGCTGGTTTTTAACCGGTTTCAAAGAGTGGATTTTGGCAAAGGCCTTCACTAGAGTTTTTTTGCTGTTTTATTTTTAAAACTGATTTTATGGGCTCTTCTAACACCCGGTCATAAATTTTGGGACAGAATTTGCGAAATTTGCTAAAGGAATAGTGCTCAATCGATTTAGAAAGTCATGAAAGGTATTTGATTAGAAAATATTTCATATTTTGAACGGTTCCTTATAGGTGTTGCATCTTTTGCGGTATCAAATGGTATGTTTATGTCATTATTGCTTCGGCTGAAGGTATAAAATCGCTAAGGGTTCTTTGCTTTTGTGGAAAAATTTTTCCGAACTTGCCCGATTTCGCCCATTTGTGATACCTGCGGTTCATAGCATAGAGGACGGATGTATCGACCAACATATAGGAAGGAGGGCAAGTCCAAAACGTTCTCTTCTCATACATAATACATCGACTTCAAATAATGTCTCCATAAAAATTAATTATTATTACACAATTATAATCGCTTCTTAAAACCAAAGCTTTGATTATATAAAATAAATGAGATTAGAGCTCTTTTGACACGCCCGCTCTTTAGGCAGTATTTGGGAACAACATTTTGGAGAAAAATTCCTTTTGTTCCATGGGAACCATCTTCCCTTTCCAATAACTAAAAAGAACGTAAATAAAAAAAAAAGATTCCCCTGCATCCCAGGAATGAGATACACATTCACTTTCATGCCTTTTTTTAGACTCACTTAAAGGGACGTACAATTTAACGACGCTTCCGAACGTTACAGTTTAAGAAGCATTTACCAGACCAGTCGATTATTCGACTGCTCGAAGTTCTTGCCAGACACATCGAGGTGATCGCCGTTCATATAATGGTAGATGGCTGTATGCAGGATTAAACCCATGATCATGCGAACGATAATCGTGTATACTAATCATCGCGCCACGGCCGTTTACAATAACTAAAAACATCTTTGGAAAATTGATCATTTTTCAGTATTTTATTGATTATTTCCCAATATTCAGTAATTAAAAGCAATATGCGGCATAAAATGTCATTATGTTAAAGTTTCTCTTCGCAAAATCTTTGTTTTAGTTAAGTGCTCTATACGAGTATGTGGAATTTGTTTAAAAGTTTCGAATATTTTTTATTGACTAAAATTCAGGCACAAATATTAAATCATTCTCCTATCCCACTATAGATTTCTCGTATATCCATTTTGTGCTCATATCGATATCTTGTATTTCATTTATGATTTTCCCTTACAAAATGCTATTACAAATGTTTATTACAGGAATTCATGATACAATCATGTTCAATCATTGCTGCTTCACACTTCAGCGATTTCCTATCGTATCTTTGTCCCATATCTTACGTAATGCGATTTGAAATTGTAATTGTTATAATATGATACGTATTTATACATATTCGGCATGTTAAGATCATATTGTAAAATATAATGCGTATCCGAAGTATTTGATATAATAGGCTTTTCCGTATAATTATTGGCTGATTGGAACTTTAATGCTAACTATAAGTTTAGTATGTGTAGCGTAACAAGTTTGTCTAGCACTGTAGGGTGGTCCCATTTGGAGTGATAGGAATGATTAAATGAATAATAAAGGAGTTGAATGATATACATATTTTATGTTTAAATCAACCTCTTTGAGCTTCTCATCATAGCATTGCTGTTAGTAGGAAAGTGTTTTGGAGCGTATACGTTATATAATTGAACTACAAGGTGGCGCACGAATCGTGCTGCTGTCAATTGTCAATGTAGACCGTTAATTTTTAAATAACGGTTTAAGGAGTTTCTTTTACCCAGAACTGCGCCGAAAGCGTATCCGTTTCAATAGCATTTGGTTCTAGCTAGATGGAGCAACTGCACTCACAGTCAGACCGGTTATAGCGGAGCTCTAACGAAAATTCCCAAACAAACTAATATCCAGAAACTTCGCTTTTCGCTGCCCCCCAAAGTGACCTGACCTAATTGCACAGAACGTTTTTCTATGGGGTTATGTCAAGCAAGAGGTCTACAAAACGAAACCAAGGAATTTGACTGAATTGAAGCAGTCCATTAAAACATTAATACCTATACCTATACCAATAATAAACAATAACGGCCTATCATCTCCAAAATCAATTAGTTATTGAATTTTCTATACAATGAAGGTTGTGGTTGTGCCATAATGTGCCCAGTGAGCCACTTCTGGTAAGCAGAACTGGCGTTGTGGGATGAACCAATCTTCATACAAAGAAAGCTACACATGACGCTTGTAAAGGGTGACGCATAAGTAATGTTAACGGCGACTATATTGAATGCGTTCTTGTGCATTATTTGGTTTTAAATCGCAAACCAATTGCATCTTATATGAGAAAGGATAACAAATGTAAAATTGTTTGCAAACACCGCCTAGACACCTCTAACTGCTGAGAACGTTGCCTGGTGGAAGTTTCGGGGTTTTCCTCAACACTTGCTTGCACTCGAGCAATGGTCACTTCATTTCGAACTGCACGAGGTCTTCCAGCACGCGAAAGATCACAGACCGCCCCTTGTTGCCCAAAACGCTGAACCAATCGGTAAATTGTTGGAGCGCTGGGAGCATTTTGAAAATGAAAAAAATTTCGATATGAAAATAAAGAATATGAAATGAATAATCGAATGCTGACTTTCAAAGTAAAATTGAACAACATTGGTTCTTTGTTATGTGCTGAGCCTTTCCATCATAAATTTTTCGAATATTATTTAGTTAATTCTGTAAATAGACGAAAAAAAAGGCTTAAACAAAAAATGTATTCACTCTGTATAATATGGGTGCGAAATTCTGACTTTTATTCTCAGTTAAAACGAGGCAAAACTAATCTAGAGCCAGAATTAACACAATTAGTATGTATTCGCATTCCACCTTCAGAGTAGACAAGCAATCAGAAGAACTTTATCCAAATTCGTACTTTTAGGAATAACAGTGGCGTAAAAAGGGGCAAATTTGGTACGATCGCAAACCTTAAACGGCTTTAACAGGAATCAAAAAAGTTGACGTCTGTATATATACATATATATAATTGAAATTGAATCTGAAATTGGAATCATAAACATTTGTATATATACATATATGTTGGCACTTTTTTTCTCCCAGACATTTCACGTAATTTTCTCATCGTTACAGTAATCGATGATTGATTTTGATAAAATGTTTTAACACGTTGGTTTATCGAATATTTTTTCATAATAAATTTACCACGTCTCTACTTCGCGACTGACAAATATGAAATGTCAAGACTAATATTTACCAAAATGGCGGCAAAACAAAGTAGTATACCTTCCCGAGCGGGTTATCCATTTTTCGGTTTCAAACGTAAAGCTATATAAAGCACACATAAATCTATTATTTCGATGAAAATTTTATTTCATACAGATCTCGGCCACTTTTTCCCACATTTCGGGCCTTATTTCGGCGATAACTTGGCGAATGTTGGGTTTCAAATGCTCCAACGTTTGGGGATTATCTGCGTAAACACGGTATTTGACGTAACCCCACAATAGAAGTATAATGGCTTTCTAGACACTTCTCATGCTATAAAGCCAAAATCGGCTGTGTTTTGTGGCTCGTGGTGCCGTCTTGTTGAAACCACACATCGTCCAGTTCAAAAAAGTAGGTTATTTTACAGCCAGAGCACTTTGAATTGAAATTCGGATTATCCAACACACTTTCATTAACAGAAGCGATATTTTCAGAAGTGCGTACATTGCGATGATGCACAGGCCTGACCACATCTGTAACGCTTCTAGTCTCTTCAAATTACTTTATAATCTTGCTAATTTCTTGCACTAGGTCGGTTATGGCGACCATAATCACCTAGTAATGCACGAAAAGTGCCCACGTTTTAATCATCACTTTTGTTTAACTTTGTTTTAACTATTTTTACGCGTTCTTCAGTTGTTAAGCGATCCGTATTCGTAAATGGCAAAGCTTTCACTAAGCAAATAACACTTCAGATGACAGTTATTTAACAGCTGACAACTTTGTTAGATCGACGCCTTTGAAACTACTAAATGGATAATCGTTTATATTAAAAATAGACGGAACTATATGTTCATTGTAAAAAAAAATCGTTATAACTGGAGTTCATTATAAACACTGAAATTTCTATGAAAAGCGTAGTCTAAATTATTGAGACAAAAAACAGTATTCGTTTTAGGTGAAAGTACAACCTACAACCAGACTCCCCTGTGTGCTGTATCATTGATTTCTCTCTATATCCTTTCTGTTTTAAAATGTCCCTAAAGTTAAATCTTTTGGCGTTAATTCATCAATTGTATGTAACTATTATGTCTAATTCTAATATTTATAAACTGGATAAAATGTAATTTAGGCTCATAATTTCCATCACTCCAATGGCACCTAAAAAAGACAAATTTCCTAAGAAACAACTTTATGCATCATCTCCTTTTGGCGTTGCATTATGTATGGTATTCTCTTTTATGTACTTGTTTATCGTTCAGACCATAACAGGAAGACATTTCTTAATAAGACCGGTCAATTTCCAAGTTGTTATCAAGATTTCGTAAATCGAAGAAGGGCTCCCCCCCTTTCATGGGTAGCGGTATAACAGTACGGTAATATCATTAAGCAATGTGTTATACAAAAGTACAAACAAGTGCGTAGTGTCGTTGTACTCCAATTGCTGCGATGGATTTTATGACTTGAGGTGGAAAAGTGATATGCTTTGCCGACCATTGTATGTGATTGTGCCTCTGTCTACTTGATCAGCCAATCGTCTGCCTGACTATAATGCTACTTGTCGAATTGTCGGTCGTTTATGTTGTGTGCCATGTTTCTTTGTGCAATTTGTTCAAGAGTTTTTTCTTTTTTTTATATGGAATTACTGACTGCAATGTTTTGATTTTGTTTTTCTTGGATCGTGGCGTTGTTAGCGATTCTGTTTTTTGATTCAATTTCAAGGTTGCATCTCAAACAAGTTGAATTCTCTTGTTGTTGGTATCGATTGGTCCACATTATTAATCAACATTACGGGGGCAATTTTTGTTTTAGATATCAACTTTGCTAAATGATTAATGGAAAATTTTGAAATGGTTTCAAATGAACGCAATTTTAAGATACGATAATTGCGCGAAATCTAAAAAAAAAAAACAAATTACCTGCATTCCCTGAATGGAGTATGAGAGAATATATCGCATTCAATGAGCTTACAAACATTCCATTTTTAGACTCTCTTAAAGGCACCTACAGTAAACTATTTTATTTATTTAAAACATTTTATTTATTTTATTAATTGTATTTATTTTATTTTATTTTACTTTGTTTTATTTTATTTCATTTCATTTCATTTCTTTTTATTTCATTTCATTTCATTTCATTTCTTTTTATTTCATTTCATTTCATTTCATTTCATTTCATTTCATTTTATTTTATTTCATTTCATTTTATTTCATTTCATTTCGTTTCATTGCATTTCATTTCATTTAATTTCATTTAATTTCATTTCATTTCATCTCATTTCATTTCATTTCATTTCATTTCATTTCATTTCATTTCATTTCATCTTATTTTATTTTATTTCATTTCATTTCATTTCATTTCATTTCA
>JAHXMU010000401.1:106225-136660 GCA_019455685.1 Philornis downsi | reverse complement strand
TTTATTTTATTTTATTTTATTTTATTTTATTTTATTTTATTTTATTTTATTTTATTTTATTTTATTTTATTTTATTTTATTTTATTTTATTTTATTTTGTTTTATTTTAGTTTTAGTTTTAGTTTTAGTTTTATTTTATTTTATTTATATATATTTATTTATTTATTGTTATATTTATATTATATTATTATTATATATATATATATATATATATTATATATATATTTATGTTATTTTATTTTATTTCATTTCCTAAATATTGCAGATATTCAGGATATTCTAAATAATCAACATTTTCAAAATATTTTAAGTTTTTGAAATATTTAAAATGTTCAAAATGTGCAAACATTGAAGACACTTTTAATATTAAATATATTTCAAATAATCAAAGTATTCAGAACATTTAAATATCCAAATCAAAGCAAAACAATTAAAAAATTTATTATTCAAAATGATCAAAATAATATATTAAAATCTCATAACATTCATAATATATAAATTCTCTAAATATATAAAAAATTCACGAAATATTCAAAATATTCTACAACTTATAATATCCAATGTATAAACAACATTATTAAACTATTGAAAACGTTAAAAGTTATGCAAATTTGACCAAAATATTTGAAGTCTTACAATTTATTTACATTTACTGAAGATATAATGAAGTATTCTACGTATTTAATTAGCCAAAGTGTTCCAAATAGCCCATCACCTAGTGTGAAGTTGTTCATTCTGGGCAAATAATGAATTCCTTTGTTGATAAGAAGTTATTTTTGCACATTCCTCTCTAGAAAGGTGTTAATATGACGATAGCAAGAATATAAATTTCCAAAAAAGTTCGTTACAAATTATCACATCAAACAATCAATGTAGACTGTTTTTATTTCTCAGTCTCCTGCTGAATGACTTTAATTGTTCTCAACACATCAGATGATCATTTTGAAATTGATTCTTTGGCATAGGAATCGTTGCCAACCGCGTTTGTCACTGCTGTGCCGGTCCGAATGTGTGGTGGTCACTCGTTTTGCGATTAATTATTTTAGATTTCAATCCATCTAAATGGACTTTTCGTTAAGTTTTATATTTATTTTTGCTACTTTTATGTCAAAACTGAAATTTATACTGCGATACAACTTTTGTTTTTAATTAATGGAACGAACGACCTTGAGATTGGGGCGAAACTATTAAGTGAAGAAAACAACATCAGAATAAAATTGATATAAAATTTATAATCTGGTTAAAGCAGAAAAACTTTTCGAAACTGGTTTTAGCTATTTTGGTCGACTGGATGGATACCATGAAAGTGGATGATGATATTGCCCTTCTTCTTTTTGATATGCGATGAAATATGTTGACATAATTTAACGGCAAATTGCAGTAAAGTTAATCTGCATAAATAAATATATATATAGGTATACAGTTTTTATTTCAAATTTGTATTTGCTTGGGAGCATTTTGAGACAGGTGGAATATTTGGATATTGGGGTTATACAGTGCGGCCTCGATGAAAGCAACTTGCAAGTTATTATATACCGAATTGATAAACATCAATTTGAAATAATGTCGTATATTTCTCGGATATACACATGTTTTGCAGCAATAGTGTTGAATATTCGATAATAATAATATATAATTTATTTATATTGCCTTATTGGGTATCCATTGCATCTACTTTTATTTGAGGTTAGTGCTTCCAGCAGCCACAGTGCTATAATTTCTAAGTTTTTAAATTTTTATGCGGAAGCCTATGTTTCAATTAGATGCAATAATCAAATACACTTTGTATTATTTATTTTGAGCTTTTCAATTATTTCGTTCATTTTGGTTTTCATAATTACAAATGTTTTGTATATATGTATATTGTACAATAACAACAAATCCATTATTTTTTCAATAGCTGGATTTAGTAATCTGCATTTCGCGTTGTATAAGTGTAACCGAATTACGATAGATGGCGTTAGAAAGATAAAATTTCGTACTAGACAAACTGCACACAAGGTTTCGTTGTTGTTTGACTTAGGGTTGTTTGAGCGCGTGTCCAAGATGGATATCAATTTCGGGTTTGTCGATTGCATTCCGGTAATTTTGATATCAAAGGTGCAATACGTTCTGCAATTATTGATAAATTTATGGAAATTGTTAAGTCCTACCGTAATGTAAGCACTGTTTTGATTGCTCAGGAGCTAAACTTTCTACAAAAAATCGTTTGGAATCGCTTGTATAAGGTAGGATAAAAAGAGGAGCTCGATGTATGGGTGCCAAACTAGTTAACGCAAAGAACCTCATGGGCCTAACTTCCATCGGCGAATCGCTGCTGCATCGCAGCAAAATTGACCCGAAGTCGATAGTGACTATTGCTGGAAAGGTGGTGGTCAAATATCAGTGACTGGAGCAAACGGTGGCCAAGCTGTTAGTCGATTCTGCAGCAACCGTCTTGAGCCAAGCTTAGGCATATGGTAAAATAGTGGTTTCTTTTGCTATCAGTTCTTTTGGTTGTGTGAATATGTATGATTTTGTGCCAAATAATCGTCATACGCGAGAATCATTGATTCTCTTCTTTCAATCGAAGGAAACGGCAACTGAGGTTCATCGAGAGCTTCACGGGGAGCTTGACGGCATTGCTTGATGGGGATCCGTGTCAAACGCAATATTAGAAGTTATCCACCAAACCATTTCCAAGCGATTACATGCGTTGGGAATGATTCAAAAGCATTTTTTCCGCCTGTGAACAAATCTTTCAGAGACAAAAAGAAAGGTCTTCTTCATCGTATTGCAACGGGTGACGAAAATGGTTGGAAATGGATTAATTAATCCAAAGAAAAGAAAGTCATGGGGGCAGCCCGGTCATGCTTCTACGTCGTCGCCTCGGCCGAATGTTCACGCTGCGAAGGTTATGCTCTGTATTTGATGGGACCAGGTTGGTGTTATTATATTTATTACGAGCTGTTAAAACCAAGCGAATCCATCACTGAGAATCGGTATCGATTTCAATTAATGCGATTGATCCGAGCTCTGCGCGAAAAACACCTACAATACGCGGAGAGGCACGAAAAAGTGATTCCATAGCGTGACAACGCTTGGCCTCACGTGGCCAAGCCCATTAAAACCGGCCTGTAAACGCTGAAATGGGAAGTCTTACCCCATACGCCATATTCTCCAAATATTGTTCCGTTCGTTGACACACGGCCTGGCTGACCAGCAGTTCTACTCATATGACGGCATCAAAGAATGGCTAGATTCGTGGATAGTTTCAAAAGATGAACAGATGTGAAAATGTGATGAAAAATCTGCTCAAGAGGGCTAGCATTTGTAAGGCTAACAGAGGCAGACATTTATCTGATATTGTATTCCATACATAATTGTCGACATTAAATATAATCAATATAAGATTCATTCTCTTTCATTTAATCAAAAATTATAAACAAACAAAGTAGTAGACCTTCCCGACGGACACCCTGTATATACGTATTGAAAGACATATCTTCTTTTCGTATATAAACGAAACAAAGGAAAAAAATTAATTTTAATTAATTAATTATTCATTTATTTAATTTTTTAATAAACAATTTTTAGTATTTTAATAAAAAAATGTTCAAACACAGTAAAATGGTGATATTTTTCTTTCAAGTTTGATATTTAAGAACAAGCGGTAGTGGTAGAAAACGCTCTGGTGTAAATATAGTGACAGTTGTTGCTTGAAAAAGGGCGATTTTCAAAGCTAAAGCGTTCTGTCTTGTAGCTGTGCTATAAAATGGTCTTTAAAATGTTTGGGATTTGGTCGAATTTTTTTAATTTTGATTTTTTTTATATATTTTAATTTTCTTAATATTCAGTAAGCTGTCACAGTATTATTTCATTTGGAATATTGTAAATATTTGCGCTCAAGAATTGTGCTACTTTCCACAGCAACCGGTCTCAACTGCTTTACTTCCTATTAAAATGGACAAATTTACTAATATAAATATACTAATATAATATAAATATAAACTGACTAATACCGAATGAGAGTTTTCACCCGTTTCCCCCTCCAAGCAACGTTAATAGCTATTTTGAAAATCATTTAAGTTTGAAATATTGAATTTTGAGGTGAATTAATTACTATCTAGTGAGCTACCAAACTCTGATTAGTTAAACGGTAACCAAAACCAATCAAATTCGTTGAGGGTTTGCTGAGAGACCTCATTTAAATCAAGACTGCTCATCGATATTATTTAATACATTAATGAAATTCATTGCCATGACGGGTTTTCGTAATATTAACTAATAGATGAACTGATTTCAAAACGTTTCATTACATTATGAGATTCAATTCACCGCTTACTTGGAGCCTTTTCGACTGGGCGTCGTGTGGCTGACATCAAAGTTGTAAAACATTTTCGGTTAACTGCTGGTTTAATGTTTCTTCTATTTATCATCGGTTTATTTGACTGTCTGTCTATTGCCTGCGGTCAGCCAGTCGCCTATGCTAGTACGAGTCGGCTAGAATTGTAATGAAAGTTCAAATATGTTAGGCTATTGCAATGTCAGTCTCGTTTATGCTCTAATTTTTTTCAGGCCATTTCTTCTTTTTGTTGTTTGTATTCCTTTCTTTCTCCCCATTCCATGTGACGATGTGTCGGTGTGTTATGTGTGACCAACATTCGATCGTCGCACGTAAAGAGAAATGACATCAATTACAAATCCGCCAGCCACATCATTAACAGGCAATATAAAAAGCCAACTTCTTGGACAAGATCAAGTTGAACATAGAATGTACGAGTTTGTAAAACAGTAATGTTTGTCAAACACAAGAACAGTGGTTTGCAAGTGTTTTGTGATCTTACATTTGTTATAACTTAGTATAGTTTGGAAGAAAATATTGAATTATTTATATATAACCTTTAACCTTCTTTTAAAAGCATAACTTTGAATTTACAGCATAAGGATTAAATATATGTAAAAAATGAATTGAAAGTGAAAATTGGCAACCTTATAAAGTATATGTTTTAAGAGTCATGGCGCCACGTTTTATAGTGTTTTTATTTGAGCCATCAAAAGTAAACGATCTCAGTAAATTTGTAAATATGGAAAAAATGGCCGTCGTTATGCAATTCAATATTTCCGTTTGACAGGTCTCAGCCCAGCAAATATTAAATTCTAGCTAGATTCTGCTCTGGGAGAGTATACTTCTACATTTACAACTGTAAAATATTGGGTAGCAGAGTTTAAACGAGGCTGTACAAGCTGCTAAGACAAACACCGTAGTGGTCGGTCAATTGAGGTGTTCACGCCAGATACGGTTCAGAAAATTTACAAAATGGTATTGAATGATCGTCGGCTGAAGGTGCGTCAGCTAGCTGAAGTGATAGGCTAATGTATAATATTTGTCGTATATTGACTGAAGATTTGAAGATAAGAAAGCTGTGCGCATGGTGGGTGCCGCGTTCGATTTGAATAGAAGAAAAACAATTATGTTTCAGTAGGTTCTTTAACGACGTTCCACCGCAATAAATCCGAATTTTTGCATCGATTTATAACCGTGGATGAGACATGCGTCCACCACTTCACACTTGAGGCAAAGGAACGATCAAAGCAGTGGACTGGAATGGAAGAATCGCGTCGCAAGAAGGCGAATAAGAAGGTTCCATCTGTAGGCAAGTTCATTGCGTCTGTTTTTTGTGATGCGCATGGGATTATTTTTATTGATTATCTTTAAAAAGGAAAAACAACGGCGTATTTTATGCTAATTTATTGCGGCGTTTAGGTGATGAAATTATGGAAAATATTAAAAAAGGAATTGCTTCATTACGCAGCTTATTCGCCAGATTTAGCTCCCTAGACCACATTCTGTTTCCAAACTTCAAAACCTGGCTCGGTGGTAAAAGATTTGCTGAAGAGGTGGTATTAAGGTATTTTAAGGAGTTTGACAGTTCCTTTTATAAACAGGGTATAGAAGCCATTGAATATCGCTGGAAAAAGTGTATCGAGCAAAAAGGAAATTATGTTGCAAAATAAAGACAAATTATGCCAAATTTTTTGTGTCTTTTTAGTTAGTTCGGCTAGTTTAGGAACCAATCTCGTATAAATCGACTAAAAATTAATTAAAAAAAAAATTAAATTAAAAAAAATTAACATTGTACAAAAGTGGTACATCGTTGAAATATTTTCAATAAATGTGGGCTCATCTGTCAAAAATTCCCTAGGGAAGGGAGTATTAATAATAGGGAAGCCTTGGTATTAATCATTTCAGATGCAGTGGATTGTTGTGGGGGCGATGGTATCGGCATTATCATCTCTTTCCTCGTTTTACCTTTAAGTTTCTATAAATTCTGTTCCTAATGTTCGCCTCTAATTTCATGATTCTGTCTTTAGGTGTTTTTTCTAGTCGACATTACCACCTTTTTCGTCTTTTCCAAGTTAATCCCTAAAAATACTACGAATTGTACGTCCTAGACAATAATGCAGACAAATAGTTATTTCCCGAAATTTCACTTTAAAGGGATAATGAAGTTATAGTAACGCGCTGGCCTGGAATAAACAGTTGAAGTTAAAGCTATTAAATTGAGTGTAGAAACCATGTGAGTGTGAAAACAACGTGATGAAAAGGAATTTTCGAAAATTTTTATTTTTAGTAGATAATATAAAAAATTTAGAGGACATTAATAACAGCATCTGCTAAAAAAAACAATGAAAGTGAAATCATTAGGATTTCTCTCATTCAGCATTCGTCTTATGGCTCAGTTGCACAATAGGCAGAGACATTTTGTCATTCGTACTCTTAGAATACAAACAAGAGAGGAAGACAACATACGAGATGTGTGAGATATATATATATATGGGAAAGTATGAACGATTTTTTGAAGTAAGTGAGACTTATATTCTTCTGGCGGGTATATTCCTCTTATGCTCATAAATAAAGCGACTTATCAGTAAAGACCCTTACCCATGAGTTACAGACGTGAAAAATGAGAAAGCTCAATTAGTTAACGCTCATAACTCGTGAGACTCCCTCTGGATTTCAATCATCGGGCGGGTATTAATTTAGCCAAATCGTATATAGGTGGTGAAGGTATGATTATTATGAGCTCAACGCTGCTCTCCCAGAATGCCATTAGCATCCGCAGCTTTGTTATACTTAATTGGTGGCGCTGCTTTTAGAATCTTGTTCAGCTCGATGATGAACAATCAATACCATCACAGACATTTAGCGTAATCTCATTGTTTGTGTCCTCTCTATAATTGCCCTTAAATGGGTGGAGTCCTTTATCCTAAACATTACTTTACACATTTTAATTGCATTTTCGGTCTCCCCTTGCGTCCCTTCAACTTTCCGCACATTATAGGTTCTCCTTATGGGTTCTCTTACAGCACGCATTACAATAGCCATGTAGCATTGCCATGCATGCAGTATCTTCTTCCTCAACCGCAATGCGATAGAAGCCGACTTTAAATTTTGCAAATCGTAATAATTTGATTAGCTTAATAACATTTTTGATATTAAGATATGGATTCCATTATTAAGCTCAATTTGTTAACGCTCATGAGTCGTGAGTAATAGTCTCTACTCATGGGCCACAGCCATTGAGTAATCGGTAAAGTCTGCTTTATCGTGAGTCACAGCAATGAAAAATGCGTGAAGTCGCTCATTACTCATTACTTATGAGAAGTGAGTTATGATTTTTACCCCTAAATGCGACAAGTTACTGATGGACAACTCATAAACAGCGAAAATTGCAAAAATATGTGAGAAGGTAAAAACTTGGAAACTTGAATAAAAATAAATCCATTATTTTGCATGACATTGAATGAATTATTTAGCATGATTAGATTTATCTGATTTACTACAAAGAATGGTGAACATCCCTCTTTAATTTGATGTCATTTTAAAGGTAAATCCATTATTACTCTCTCATAGAAACACTTGTGTCAAAAAAACTTGACAAAAAGTTTCGCCAGCACAATCATTCGCCATAGACAGGTACAGGACTTGGTGGCAGATCTGGCAATTATGTGGATCTTCTGGCGACGGGACTCATGGTCCCAATGGCGCACTTTTCCTTCCCTATTGGCCAAAGCTGCCTATTTCTGGACGATTGCTTCTTCAGACGACACCATTGTTAACAGTACAGATCCGACTCGCAGATGAAAATTTGGCTCATGAGGGTTTTTTGCGTTAACTTGTGTGGCACTCATAAATCGAGCTTGCTTTTTGTATCCAGCTTTATCCAAGTGATTCCAAACGGTTTTCTGTGCAATGTTTAACTTCTGAGTTATCAAATTAGTGCATAGGGTGAATTACGGACTGCAATTTTAAATATTTTATCGACATTTTCGACAATTGGCCCTGCAAAGCTTGGTATACTTTTGACTTCAAAATTACCGGAAAGGAAATGACGAAACCAAAATTGCGCGTAATTGGATGTTACAGTATCAAAACCATAAACAACATTCACAAATTTCTCTCTGCTGGTGCCCATCTCAAAACTATACCGAATGAAGCAATCACAAACTGTCTGAATTTTTTTTGAGTACGAAATCTTGTCTTTTTAAGGGCATCTATCAAAACCTGATCAGTCTTATACAATGCGGGACTTTTAAAGCCATTTATTGGCAAAATAATGAATTTATTTTTACTATACTTTGTATTTTGACTATTTTGAAATATTTTTCTCTAGTTCTGATGCTTTCTTTTCATAAAATCTACTTTGTATTAATATCAAATCAAGTAAATCATATCATATTGTCTTGAATTGGGGGATTTCTAATAATATTTGCTTGTGCTTAGTAAATTAAAATTTTTATGTAAAACTACATCAACGTTGATATGGTTTGCCAACCACTGTTCGCTTTCAGCAATGTTTTCGATGCATATATTTAGTTATATGTGCGAGGTCGGTCCCAAAACTAGCCGATATAACAAAGAAGACACAAAAAAAGTTGAGACAAATTTTGTTTATTTTCTAAACATAACCTCCTTTCAACTCGATACACTTTTTTCAGTGATATTCAATAGCTTATATACCCTGTTTACAGTAAGAACTGTCAAATTCTTTTAAATAGCCATTAACTGCAAACTCCACCTCTTCATTCTTGGCAAATCTTTTACCACCGAACCATTTTTTCAAGTTTGGAAATAGAAAATAGTGCGAGGGAGCTAAATCTGTCGAATAAGGTGTGTGACGAAGCAATTCTTACTTTAATTCATAAATTTTGGTCATCGCCGTAGTGGACGTGTGAACTGGAGCATTGTCTTGATGAAACAATACTTTCTTTTTCGCCAAATGCGGCCTTTCGGCTTTAATTTCGTCACCTAAACGCTGCGGTAAATTAGCATAAAATTCGACGTTAATGGTTGTTCCTTTCTAAGGATAATCAATAAAAATAATCCCATGGGCATCCTAAAAAAACAAACACCATAGCCTTCCCTGCAGATGGAATCGCCTTCGTCTTCTTTGGACACGATTCTCTCATTTCAGTCCACTGCTCTGACCGTTCCTTTGTATCAGGTGTGAAGTGGTGGACCCATGTATCATCTATGGTTATATAGCGACGCAAAAATTCGCCTTTATTGCGGAGAAACATAGCCAAATACTCTCCTGAAACATTTTCACGACGCTCTATTTGCTCTATTGAAAGCAAGCGCGGCATCCATTTTGCGCACAGCTTTCTTATCTTCAAGTCTTCGGTCAATATACTATGCATACCACTTTTTGAAATGCCTATCATTTCAAGTAGTTTACACACCTTAAGCCAACCGTTTTGATCATCCAATACCTTTCTGCGGATTTTCTTAATTGCGTCTGGCATGGACACCTCAATTGGTCGACCACTATGGTGTTCGTCTTGGCAGCTCGTTCGGCCTCATTTAGATTCTGCTACACAATATTTTACAGTCGGAAATGAAGTAGCAGACTCCCTCAGAGTAGAATCTAGTACTCCAATCTAGGCTCCAATAAAAATACTAAATAACGTGGCGCCTTGAAACTTAAAACATATATTTTGTAAGATTGCCAATTTCCACCAAAATAATGTTTTTCAAACTACTGACTACATCTATACAGGGTTGCCCATATTCGACGGACCCATGTTTAAAAAAAAAAAAAATCAAAGAAAAAAATAAAAATTTGGCGGTTGGCAATCTTATTCATTTAATTTGTTCCAAGTAGATTTGTTTACATCAATTTTTGAATATGATATCTCTCAAATGGCCGCCTCTGGCGTTGATGGCGTATTGTGCCCTTTTTGCAGCATTTTCCATCGTTTTCGCCAACATTTCGGCCGGAATAGCGGCTATTTCTTCACGAATGTTGTCCTTGAGCTCTTCTACGGTCCTTGGCTTGTTAACGTAAACCTTTGACTTCAAATGTCCCCACAAGAAGAAGTCAGCGGGCGTCAAATCGGGCGAATGCGGTGGCCAGTCCAAATCACCGCTTTTCGACATCAAACGGAAACAAATTCTTCAGAAAATCGATTGTTATGCGACTTGTGTGCAGTGGAGCGCCGTCTTGTTGAAACCAGAACTGCCTCATACGCTTTCGACGAATAATTGGCATCACAAAATTGGTCATCATGTCGCGATAACGCTCCTGGTTGATGGTAACAGCATGGCCATTTTCGTTTTGGAAGAAAAACGGCCCAATGACCGTTTTCGCACAAACGCCGCACCAAACTGTGACTTTTTCGTCATGAAGAGGCAATTTTTGAATCTCCTGAGGATTTTCAGTGGCGTAAATGCGGCAATTTTGCTCATTTACGGACCCATTCAATGTGAAATGGGCTTCATCGGACATGATAATTTTGTTCCAAAATTGCTCGTCATCATCGGCCATTTCGATGACTCGTTGGGCCCATTCCAATCGACGAGGCTTGTCCGCAGGCAACAATCTTTGCGTCAATTGAATTTTGTACGGGAACAAATGCAAATCAACGCGAATAATCCGTTGTAAAGTGGACCGAGCCATGCCCAACTGCTGAGAACGGCGTTTTTGGGATGTTCTTGGGGACCTCTCAACACTGGCTCGTACGGCAGCGATATTCTCGGCCGATCGCCTTGGTCGACTTTTATCTGGCCTCTTCGGATTAGAAAGAGCCTCACCAGTCGAAAATTTTTCGTATAAACGCTTAATGGTGTTCTTAGAAGGCGCACTTCTCACATTTTTTAATATTTTAAAAGCACGTTGAGTTTTCACAATTGACTTCTTCTGTTGAATGTAAATTTGAACTATTTCAGAGCGCTCGCGTGGCGTGTATTGTTCCATGGTAAAAATCTGCTTGGACTGACGCTTCAAACGCGGTATGTCATTAAGCGATCTGACATCTCTGTCAAAAGTTATGGCGTTGCCAGATGGGTCCGTCGAATATGGGCAACCCTGTACATCGGGCCGGCTGATTTTGGGACAGCCCTCGTATATGGTGCATTGGATTTATTAACGAGGCTTTTTCAATTGTAATATCTTTTTTTTATAACTTAACAATCATCGTTTACTTTCTTTCTGCGTACAGCCTCTAATTTCCTTTGCAATTCACCTCTTACGACTGGTCTGCGTATACCGATGTGACAGTATTTAGGACGCCCCATCCATTAACGAGGTCATCTTCAGTGGCAACAGAGGCTGTTAAAGCCACAACGTACTTTCATGCGCGTATTTCATATGTTCTATTACCACATTGTGTGCCATATTCTATTTCAGGTTATGTTATCTTAGCGTTTTTTTATGTTGTGACCGCTGTTATTTGAGCCATCGGTTAATAACAAGTTTTTTACTTTAAATAAAGTGTTTTTTTTTTTATTCTAAAGCTGTTTCTTTTCAAGTGTTAACTTAGAACAAAAAAAAAACGGAAACCTGCACCACTTAGTGGAAGGCCATGTGGCCGCTTATTAATGGATAAATTCCTTGTCGGAGTGTAATCTGAGATATGGATGAATACGATGGGGTAGTGTTTATCAACATCATATGTTAATGAAATTTTTTGTTACCGCTTTCACGCCAAATAACTTGAAAAAATTATGGTTCTCACTATCACTTATTACTCCATTTTATTTTATATGATATAGGGGTCATATATATAGGACGACCAAATATGTAGGCTGATAGATAACCGGTTCTAAAACATGGAGGTATCATTAGCAGCAGCTAAATTATGTTGATCAATACTTATGTAATCTGAGATGAATTCTTTTACGGTCGCATATTTGGTCTGTCCATATAAGACTGCTTCTATTTGTACGTTGATAGCAAAAAAAGACTAATTTGTTTTACAACTGTTATAATCAAGCCAGTAGCTTGAAAAAAATTATGTTGGTGAAAAGTGGCAACCTTATAAAACATTATTTTGGTAGAAACTGGCAATCTTATGAAACATATGTTTTAAGTTTCAAAGCACCACATTCTTCAGTAATTTTATTTAAGCCATGAAAAGTAAATGATCTTAGTGAATTTGTAAACACAACATTTCCATTTGAAAGGTCTCAGTCCAACCCATATTAAAGCCGATCTAGATTCTACTCTGGAGGAGTCTGCTCCTTCGTTTACAACTGTAAAATATGGGGTAGTAGAGCTTAAACGAGGCTGTGTGAGCTGCCAAGACGAACATCGTATTGGTCGACCAATTGAGGCGCCCACGCCAGTCACGGTTAAGAAAATCCACAAAATGGTAATGGATGATCAAAAAGTACTACAATCGTATGTTAACCGAAAGTTTGAGGATGAGAAAGCTGTACGTACATGGGTGCCGCGCTTGCTTACAATAGAGCAAAAACAGCGTCATGAAGATGTTTCAACAGAGTGTTTGACGTTGTTTCACCGCAATAAAGCCGAATTTTTGCGTCGATTTATAATAATGGATGTGACAAGGGGCCAAAACTTCACACCTGAGGCAAGGGAACAGTCAAAACAGTGGGCCGGAATGTGAGAATCGTCTCCAAAGAAGGCCAAGACGGTTCCATCTGCAGGGAAGGTCATGGTGTCTGTTTTTTGGGATTTGCATGGGATTATTTTTATTGCTGTCTTCAGAAATGAAAAACCATCAACGACGAATAACATGCTAATTTATTGCAGCATTTACGTGATAAAATTATGGAAAAAGGCCACATTTGGAGAAAAAGAACGTGTTGTTTTATCAATACAATACTCCAGTTCACACATCTACTACTGCGATGAATTAAAATTTGAATTGATTCATCACGCACCCTATTCGCCAGATTTAGGTCTCTCGGACTATGTTCGGTTTCCAAACTTGAAAAAAATAGCTAAATGGTAAAAGATTTGTCAGCAATGAAGAGGCGGAGTCCGCGATTGATAGCTATTTTAAGGAATTTGACAGTTCTTTCTATAAACATGGTATATAAGCTATTGAATATCGCTGGAAAAAGTGTAACGGGCTAAAAACAGATTATGTTAAAAAATAAAGAACATTTTTCCCAACTCTCCTGTGTCTTCTTTGTTAGATCGGCCGGACCGCCCTCATATTGCGGAAATACGCCAATACTTTGGCTGGGCAAATAAACCATTTTAAATTTTTGTTAAGATGTTTTTAGTATTCTATAATCGATTTTGCAATGAACAAAAGGACTGCCGCGAAATTGGACAGGCACCATAAATTTGGCCAGGACGAAGCTCATGTACCCACCACCATGCATTAACAGTGCCGAGGATAATATAGCAACACGTCGCTAGATAAATAGGCGTGGCAAAAACGGCTTCCTTCCTCACATAATACTACTATGTCCGTAAAGTAAGACCAGTTATCAACTTATATCCAATATCAAAAATATTTTCTTGCTAAGTTGATAGCACTGTGATAGAATTGTGATAGTATGTGCCAAATTTTACATCGTAAATGTCATTAGTGTTTGATCTGCGCTTGGATTTGTACAACGCATAAAATGATTTCGGGGATTTTTACAAAATGTGATTTTATTGAGCAAAGAAGTTGCATTAAAATTTAGAATGTTGCAGAAGGCCTAGGATGCACAGACTTTACCGGAGGGAAATATTTACAAGAGGCCTAAAGAGTCCGAGAAAGAGTTGAAGACTATAATACTTTGGAGACGATGATATAGATTTGAACGAATCAAAAGAGATTTGGGACCAGAGCAATATATACATTTTGGTCTTTTTTTTGTATTTTTTCCAACAACCAAGACAATCAGTTGGGCTCTTAATAATTTTATAGGCTGGGAAGGCCCTTTTCGATGCCTATTAACGAAGCATTGAAAAAAGTTGGATTCGGTCACTTTCACTCAAGTTTGTTACCCGAGATCTATAGTGGATCTATAGGCCATTCTTCCAGTGAAAATCATTATTTTTTAATATTCTTCAATAACCACATCCTTAATATGAGCAGTTCCTTAGAAACTGTATGAACTGAGATAGTTCGATTTAGTACATTTATAGTACTACCGTCTATTGCTTCCAATTTACAAATAGATTTTGAAACTGTTGGAATAATTTAAAAAAATAGATACTCGTATATCTGGAGGTGGGCTCAATTCTTGTATGGGTAAGTTTTCACCTAATGGACCTATTCCTCTCATGAATGTACGATATATCCATGCAAAATATGGGTCTTCTAGCATTAAGCGACGCGATCTTCATCGTTCGTTTAGCAGACACACGAATGGATAGGTATGTTTGGATGGACATAGATTTTTATGACGATCAGAAACGTACTATATATAGTATAGGATTATCTATTTAATGATTTCAAAACCGCCGGCCTGGCAAGGCTATCAGCTGTTAATTACCTGGCATCTGAAGTGTTTATTTAGTGGCACGCGAAGACCCCGTAAAAATGGCTAAAACTTACTACAAAAGTAATCATTCAAACGTGGACACTTTTTCTGCCACTGAGTGGTTACGGTCGTCATAATCGACCTATTGTGGAAGGAATTGGAACTGGCAAAATTATAAAGAAATTTGAAGAATCGTCGCAATGTACGCAGTGCTGAAAATATCGCTTCTGTTAGTGAAAGTGTGGCGGATAATCCGAATTTTAATTTATATGTTTAGGCGGATAATCAGCAAACGTTGGTGCATTTGAAAACTAACAGTCGTCAAGTTGTCGCCGGAATGCCGCCCAAAATGTGTGAAAAAGTGGACGAAAACTACCTCCACTGCTGGAACCAATTTAGAGGCGGTCATTTAAATGATATATTGGCAAGATTCAAGCATTATAATGAAAGAAAAGTTTTATCGAAATCATAGCTTTAAATGTGTTTTATTTGACCTTTCTTTTAAAACCGAAAAATGAATAACTTGTTATATGCTTTACGGAGTTTCAGAAGAGAATTTCTAGTTGTTATATCCCCTATGGTTAGTATAGAAACATGCAATTTATAATCTGTTGTAAAAATAAATCTATTATTTGTATATGACATTGGAGACCATATTTAGCATAGTTAGAATGATGCGTTTTGTGTCAAATATCGTACGCTCTAATTTGTAGGATGAGTTTTCGTCATTTTGTAAGAAATTCCACTATGCTTCTCTCATAAAAACCTTCAACCACCTTGGTAAAAAAAACTGGAACAGTCGATTTTCATAAGCTTCGCTTGAGGCGAATTTATCATCAGCAAAACAATTTGTCGTAGACAGGAACAGCTGGCAATCACTTGGCACAAGGTCTGGGGTACAAAGTGGATGCATAAGAATCTTCAATCAACCAAGCTCCCAGAGCTTTTGGCGGATAACTACCGAAGTGTGTAGCCTGGTGTTGTTCTGACGGATCATAATTCCTCTCCTATTGACAGCTCCTGGTCGACTGTTTCTTCCAGATTATCGAATTGTTGACCATGTAGGTCCTACTTAAGAGTTCGGTCGAACGGTTTGGTCGAAGAGTTTGGAACAGCTTGTGGAAAATGATTACCTGCCAATACCAAGAAACATACGGCATAACCTTACGGACCGTCAATCCTGGCTTGGCATCTATTTGTGCCGGCTCATAGCGATTTGACTACAACTTTTTTTGCTTCATTTATTATCTAGCTGCGATTTGCAGGTGGAATTTCGGTCTATGGGGTTTCTTGTGTTAACTCGTGTGAAATATACATATGAAGCTTTTTTTATATGTTTCGTTGTGTCAGCAAATTTTAACTCCTGGGCAACCAAAACAATACTTAGATGACGGTTGGACTTGACGCTTTCCGTTATTCTATCGACATTTTCGATAATTAGCTTTTCGGGGTGGTGTACCTTTAACAAAATTACCGAAACAGAACCGGAGAAAGTAAATTTGGGCATGAAACTGACAGATGATGGTCGTAAACACCACTCAAGTTTGCGGTCATTGGGGCTGCGTTTCATCTTTATTGAAGAAATACTATAAAATATGGCGTATTTTCTCTTTGCTGGTGTCCATATTTGAAGTGTACTATTTAGACAGTACTGAATCAATCAATCACAAAATTATCGGAGTGTTTTTTAAGTATGAAATTTTACATTTCTGACGCCGTCTAATGTAATCCGTTCGCACATATGCAACGCGAGATGTAGTGCACTAAGGCCACCTATTGGAAAAAGAGTGAATTTCTTTTTACTATACCTTATAAAGGGTGTCTCAACAAAAACGCAAGATTAAAATTTGGCACCATTTGAAGTGTCATTGTTTGGCATTTGAACAATTGTTATTGTTTGTTAATAGAAGGTACGTGGTTAGTAAAAATGGAGCGCTACACGAATGAACAACGCATTCTCATTGTGAAATTGTTTTACCAAAATGGTGAAACTTTTGCGGCTGCAGTTCGCAAATTGTGATCAATTTGGGGTCACAATAATGCTCCAAAAGAGTCAACTGTAAAGAGATTAATGGATAAATTTACCAAAACTGGGTCTGTTAGTGATGTAAAGACAACAGCGCGCCTTCGACCAGATCGATCGACCGAAAATGTCCCAGCTGTACGTGATGATGTCGCTAAAATTTTATCCACCTCAATTCGACACCGAGCTCAGCAAATTGGTGTCTCCAAATCCACTATGTAGTGAATTTTGACGAAAGATTTGCATCTTCATGCATACAAAGTTCAATTGACTCAGGAACTGAAGCCAGCTGACCATGAACAGCGAAGGGAGTTCGTTAATTGGGTATTGGAGAGACCACATGAAAATGCTGATTTTGCCGATAAAATCATCTTCAGTGATGAGGCCCATTTCCATCTTTATGGCTTCGTCAATAAGCAGAATTGTCGCATTTAGGGTGAGGAAAATCCTCGAGTGATTCACGAGAAGTTAGTGCATCCTCAACGTGTCACTATGGGGTGTGGATTTTAGGCTGGAGGAATCATTGGACCTTTTTTTTATGAAAATGACTCATGTCAAGCGCAAACAGTCAATGGTGTTCGGTATCGTGAAATGATAACCAGTTTTTTCGTGCCTAGAATTGAAAAAATGTATGTAGAGGGCATGTGGTTTCAACAAGACGGCGCCACATGTCATACAGCCAGAGAAACAATTCAATTGCTGCATCAGTCATTTCCCGGTCGTGTTATTTCGCGTTTTGGAGACCAGAATTGGCCGCCTAGATCGTGCGATTTAACACCATTAGACTTTTTTCTTTGGGATTTTTTGAAGTCCATGGTTTACGCGAATAAACCGACGACGACTCAAGTCTTAAAAGAGGAAATTGGACGCTGCATTAAGGAAATACCGCAGCATTTATGCAAAACAGTCATTGAAAATTTCGTTAAAAGATCGCGTGTGTGCCACCAAACCCGCGGCAGCCATTTGCCCGATGTGTTGTTCCATACATAACCTCATTCTGTCTACTTTACGATATAATAAAGTTTCACGATTTGTTTTAAATATCTGTGTTTTATTTAAAATGTAAATCTTGCGTTCTTGTTGGGACTCCCTTTATTATAATTTCACAATAACGTTATGAAAAAAATGGTAAAAACCCTACACAAAAGTCTAAATATCTTAAAAATAAAAGTAAACATTAAAATGATTTGCATGTATAACTCGTGTGATGCGTATTTCTATTGTATCAGGTTGTTTGTTAAACCGCAAGTAGAAAATCGTGCATGTCAGTCAGAAAACCGTATTTTATGTGTAATTGCGAAATATGCGTTTCAAACCAATGCTGCAGTCATTGCAAAGCGTTGACCTTGGATAAGTGCTGCATCATAAAAAGTTAAAGCGTTTTGATTCATACGCTGCGGTGATGTAGTCCACATCGAATGACATATTCTCTGGCCAAGATGAATTTTTAAAGTTCTTGTTAAAATGCAAGTATGACAAGTTTTGAGTATACTCGCATGTGCCATTAAAAACGATAATCTTAACGATACTGTTGTTAGATTTGGCACATCTGCATTAGTGTTGCTGTATCTCAAAATATAAAAGTGAAATCTCGTAAGAGAATGATAATTCTCCCCTTCTGACAAGGCCATGTTGATTTAATTGTATCAGTTTAGTCTGAGCATTTACTCCTAGAAGTGGTTATAAAGACTTTCTTGGGTCCCTGGTCTCTGTGGGCTAGGAATATTTTAAATTTTGCAGAAATGCTAAATGCTAATGCTAATGAAACAAATTATTTTTTAACATTATACAAATTATATGATTTATTGCATTCAAGAAAAATACGAATCTATAAATTCGTTTTAAT
The DNA here is from genome assembly GCA_019455685.1 of Philornis downsi. Taxonomy (NCBI): domain Eukaryota; kingdom Metazoa; phylum Arthropoda; class Insecta; order Diptera; family Muscidae; genus Philornis; species Philornis downsi. The sequence continues at coordinate 118,075 of JAHXMU010000401.1, read as the reverse complement.
AGTTTTAGCCCCATTTGCTACCGACCCTGTCATATTCTCATTAAATTAGGTCATATGATGGGCATTTTCTATGAGCGTAAAATCGCACACTTGTCGTTATTTATTTTTAATTTTACGGTTATTATTAGCAAATGCGGCAATTTGTATATTATTGTATCCATTGTATTGTCCACGAATACATTCAATGTTTTGTCCTCCATCAGTCGAGTCATACAAGAGACGTGTTTGTCCAATTAGTAAGTATTCGTCATCCTATGCTCCACCTAGTGGTTTAATTATTCAAATAAGGTTTCAACTAATTAACAAGTTTTTTTTTCTGTATAAATTTCTCTTTCTACCTGCACCTTCTGTATTTCTATTTGGCTTACGCCAATGTTGAAATTTAAGCCTCTAACGAATCCTTTCAAGAAACGAAAACGAATATTAAGTACGGCAGGCGCCATACTCTGGGAAAATATGGTGAGTGATTGTGAACATATATCGAATTATAACCCAAAATTGTTTTAAGAGTAAATTTAAATAGAAATTATGTGAATAGACATAAAAAAAATTAAAAAACGTAATAAGGAAAGTTAGCTGAAATGCACATACTTTTCAAAACATTATCAAAATTACATAACTTTTGCACTTTCCAAAATACTCTGAGTTTAACGTCGAGAGCAAAGAATGTAGCGGAATGCCATTAGCGAGGGTCGATGCAGAATTGTAATCATTATTAAAGGAAGATTCAAAGCAACTTTACCAAATCTAACAAAACAATTTTGAAAATAGTTTAGAATTGTAGGGAATGGTGTAAAAATGAATGGAAATTGAGTTCTATATGAACTGATGCCTTTAAATGTTGAATTTGGATTTAGCACATGTAAAATCTTGCATACCAGGCATGAACGAAAAGGTTTTTTTTGTTTCATTTAGCCTCTGGTATTAAAAAATGGATCCACTGTGAGCTAAATATTCTTGTAAAAAAAAAAAAAAAAAAAAAAGCAACTCATATTGTATATTTGGTGGAATAAGTTCTGTGTTGTATATTATATGTTGAAACGAAACTATTACTTATCATTACCATCTCTATTGAATCGATAAGGTTAAGTCAATTATCCGAGGAAAACTCGCCTTCTACTACTCTCGAGTGGACAAACGATTGGGAAGAAGAGCAGTGACTAGTGGTGCACAATATTTTGTCTACAAAAGATCAAATTTTTGGCAAAGAACTTCTGTAACTTATTCTTACTCCCAATAATGTAGAATTAAACAAAACAAAAATGTATGCTTAAATAATTCATCATTATTATCACTTTTATAACAACTACAAATATTCATCTCAGACTTCGTAAAGTATTATATATAAATTCTTGTTTGCAGCAAAATTCTATGTCGATCTGAATACTTTTGCCCGTACGCCTGTCCACACCACTTAGACGCTGCAATATAGGATGCTGAAATTTGGCAAAAATATTTCCCAGCTTCATAAGCAGGTTTGTTTCGAAATTGAACAAATTCGGCGCAGTACAAAAAACTTATCGAAAAGAACGATCTCAGTGAATTTGTAAACATGGAAAAAATGGTTATCGTTATGTAATTCAGTATTTGTATTTGAAAGGCTTTAGTCCAACCAATATTAAAGCCGAGCTAGATTCTATTCAGCGGGGAGTCTTCTCTTTTGCTTCTGACTGTAAAATATTTGGTTTAAGGAGTTTAAACGAGGCTGTACCAGCTGCCAAGACGAACGCCGCAGTGGTCCACGTCAGACACGGTTAAGAAAATTCACAAAATGGTATTGGATGATCGTCGGTTGTAGGTGCGAGAGCTAGCTGAAATGGTAGGCATTTCAAAAAGTGCTGTACATGGTATATTGACCGAAGATTTGAAAATAAGAAAGCTGTGGGTGCCGCGCTTGCTTTCTATAGGAGAAAAAATGTGTCGTGAAGACGTTTCAGTTGATTGTTTGGAGATGTTTCACGTGGGTTCACCACTACATACCTGAGATAAAGGAACAGTTAAAGCAGTAAACTGTAATGAGAGAACTGTGTCCAAAGAAGAGAAAGACGGTTCCATATGCAGGCAAAGTTATGGCGTCTCTTTTTGGGATGTGCGCAGGATTATATTTATTGATTATCTTCAGAAAGAAAAAAACTTCAACCATCAATGTAAGAGCAAGCCTTTCCTTGTGCTAGTCATAGTGTTGAGAATTTTTGTACTGACCCATCGCAAGATTAGTGGGCATGCCAGAAACGCCCTTTTATCATATATGAGGGCGGTCCCAAAACTAGCCGACTTAACAAATAAGACACAAACAACGGATTGGGAAAAAATTTCTTTTTTTTTTGCAACATAATCCCCTTTTAGCTCGATGCTATACCCTATTTTATATCCTGTTTATAGTAACAGCTACCAAACTACTTAAAATTGCAATCAACGTCAGGCTCCACCTCTTCATTGTTGGCAAATCTTTTACCACCTAGCTATTTTTCAAGTTTGGAAATAGAAAATAGTCCGAGGAAGCCAAATTTGGCGAATAAGGTGTATGGTGAAGCAATTTGAACTTTAATTCATCGCAATAGTGGATGTATGAAAGGCCTCCTTTCCAAATTTTTCAAAATTCCTAGCGCATAGAGCCTTTTTTGGACTCTATTCCCCCATTGCAGTCCACTGCTTTGACTGTTCCTTTGTCTCAGGCGTGAAGCGGTGGATACATGTCTCATCCATGGTTATAAAACGACGCAAAAATTTGACTTTATTGCGTGAAATATCGCCAAACATTCTACTAAAACATCTTTACGACGCTGTTTTTGCTCAACTGTGGCACCCATATTGCGCACAGCTTTCTCGTCTTCAAACCTTCGGTCAATATACGATGTATAGCATTTTTTGAAATAACTGTCATTTCAACTAGCTCACGTACCATCATCCAATACCATTTTATGGATTTTCTTAATCGTGTCTGGCATGGACACTTCAATTGGTCGACCACTTGGCAACTCGTACGGCCTCGTTTAAACTCTGCTATCCAATATTTAAAAGTCACAAACGAAGCAGCAGCAAACTCCCCCAAAGTAACTTTATATAGGTTACATTAAGACCTTTCAAATGGAAATATTGATTTATATAACGGTTTACTTTCAAAGGCTCAAGTAAAAATACAAAACAACGTGGCACGTTGAAACTTCAAACATGTGTTTTAAATAATTCTTTTCAAGCTGCTGACATGTCACGTCGTCTATACGTCAGTTTGGCTAGTTTTGGGACCGCCCACGTACTTTATCTACAGTCCGTTCGAATTAATGTCGGCTGTTCAACTTTGCTCCTGGCCGGATAATCAGACTAACAAGCATAAATATTTATTCTAAACCATGGTGATTACACAGTGACTTCCAATCCAGAAGGTGGATGTACAAGTAAATGTAGCAACTCGCTAGCATGTCGTTACCTCATCTGAGTTGGTTTCTTTCCATGCTTTCATTTCCACATTAAGTAAATTATATTAGATTCTGTAAATTTCGTCATGTAAACCCTGATGGTGTTCTAGAACAAGCGATATTTATTACAGTGACATATAAAAGTACACCTCGTACTGCCGCTTGAAAGTGACCCCAACGTGTTGTAAAACATAAAACCAAGTGTTGTTTGGTTTAGTTCTATCGTATTCCAGTGATCCAGTTTAATTCACCGTTTAACGTTTACATTGAAATTTGAGAATTATAAACATTTACATTTAGTTTCTGTGATAGCATGATATAAATTTGTTATATGCAAAACTTGTTTCAGAATGTAGTCTGTCGGTCGGTCATAAACAACCGCCAGATTTACCACCGCCAGCCGGCTGTGTTGATCTCAATTATATTTGAGTTTAAAGCGCGGTTGTTATTATTCGTTTCTTTTTTTTGTTTCGTTTTTTTATTCAGTATTAAGTAATTAAAAAGTGTTCATTTTATATGAAATTAATACATGTTTTTCCTCCCATTTTTCTTGGGCTGGTGTTCAGAAATCTTAACTGAAAAAAACAAAAACAAAAACTGGGTACGAAAAAACGCTTGAACGCGGGACATGTAAATTAACTGTAATTTTAGAAGGTATAGAAGTGGAAAATGTTACAGTTTCGTGGCGATTACAACAGATTATGAAAATGACCCAAGTGAATAATAAGTGCGATGGGGCATACAGCGGTTGATTTTGTGGTGCCAACGGGTTCAGTATAATTCGCTGATTTAGGCCAGGTTAACGGTCTTTATGTAATGTAAGTTGCCGCAATTATTAATAAAAAATTTCAAGTTTGGAATACGACGAACCGACTAGAATCTGGTGTTAACATAAGACAAACGTTTCTTAAAAATGCTAAGAAAAAGTATTACAAAACGAGAGGGGAAAATAGGTAGAATTACAGAAATTTCCAAGATTCGATACCGTAATAATATCACATTCTCGGCATTCTTATCTTAAGTACCACATTTTTTGAAAAGAAAAAAAATTTAAAAAGCCTGCTTAAAGGCATTGCCAAGCCTAATTTTGTCGCTAAGTTGGCACAACTGCCCTTTATGCTGTGGTCGCGGGCTTTGCGTGTGATCTTTCATTCAGTTTGATTACATATCAATAGGTACAAATAGCTAACAAAAAATCTGTCTCTAACTATGCATTGAATATTCAATTTAGTGTGCCGAATCACTGGGACTGTTACAGAAGGTTTACAGTGAATCGACTTTATCAAAAACTTGTGTATATCAGTGGTACAGTGCATTTAAAAGAAATCAAGATGTGATTGCCTCGCTCTGGCTGGTCATCTTTAACAGCGTCGTTAACTGATGCTAACATCGAAAAGTAAAGGAAATGGTGACTAAAAATTATCATTTAAGTTTGAGTAAGGGAGAGAGAGTACAAGAGAAAGAAAGAACGAAAAAGCGAGAGAGAAAGAGAGAGCTACTAAACTTTATACACGCCACTAATCGTTTTGAACCATTTCACAGAATTGTTTGTGTATGAAATGCGTTGCCGCCCGACTTTTTCCGAAAGATTTGGATTTTCTTCAAGAATTCAAGTTAAGTAGAACAACTTAATTTTGATCCCATATTTATAATAAATATTATAACTGCGACGAAACATGGATTTACGAGTTTCAAATGCAAAGGCAGACAACAAGATTCGATATGACGCCTTCCAACTGAATCGAAATCGAGAAAATCGTGTGTATAAACTTACAGCGTTTATACTTACTTATAATAATTTGAAATGAAATTAGTTAATAATCAATTTGTACTTCAAAAATGTACTTAATTTGAATTGCCAATCAATGTACAAGTCGTATTCAATAGTGAATTGAGTTTGTTTAACTATGCTATAAATTTTGCTTGTTATCTATTGTGAATTGATTAATGAATTGTAAAAAGATAAATTGTAAAGTGACAAGTTAGGTTAGTATGCCAAAAACGGCACTTCTTTGCATCACATCATAGCGAGTAGTCATTTTTACCCTCATCTCGAATTCTACATTCAAATTACTTATTATAACGTGAACAGAAATTCCATTGTTCACCAATCATTTCATAAGCATTTATGGTAAGGTAAAACTGCTATCCTCAAAGATCTATCCACTATCTCTAATCCCTTGCGGTTTAATCTCTGGTTTTTTCTTCCTACCTAAATCCTAATACAATTTTTGGTTGTACGAGAGATTGTAAGTATCTAAGGCTATACTTTATTTCTAGAGCTAACCCGCTACCGCAAAACAGGTGAAATCTGCCTTTACCAAAGATACCGTACACATCCTAACAACCACAACTTCGCTGAAGATCGATTGGAATCCACGTCAACCGCTATCATCAAAACTCTCTCCAAACGCTAACACCAATCGACCTTTCCCCCCTTAGCACAAACGCTAACGTTTGTTCATCGTGTTAAATCAAACAATAATCAACGTAATGTTAACTATTTTATTTTAATTTTTGCGGTATTGTGCACCCGGACTTTGTGTCAAAAAGTTGGAGGGTAAATAGAGAATGTCATCTGGGAATTATGGTGCGTTTTAGAGGAAGTCTTCCTCGAAAAGAACCAGATTTGTGGAAAGAGAATTCATGGATTTTTCGCACCATCTCAAAGGGCTATCATTGTGAGGACATTTCTGATCAACGAAGAGAAAATTTTTGTATTCACTGGACAACTCCCAAATCTACGAGTATTTCTAAATATATGCATATGAAACTTTTGGGTGAAAAAACTTGCAATAATTTTATAATATGACCACTTTTTATTGAAATAGAAATGATGGAATATTAAACATAATGGAAAATATGTGAAATTATACGAAATTTAGTAGTAAAGAAATAGTGGCGAAATATTATAACACGAAAAATTTGAAATGGTATCCGGTATCATACAAAAATAAATGCGTATCCAACCATTCCGTATAGAATCCTTTACAAGATTTGGAGAACGAAATCCAGAACGATATCCAGTATAGGGCGTTTTACCGCAAAGTTATATTATGCAAACCTAAAAGTTAGATCTTGAACTGCTTTCAGCTACGTCTCTGTTAACTTAAAATTTCTGTTAACTTAAAAAATGACATCATTATTCCCCAAAACGCCCACTGTGGCATTGTACCACTTACTTTGGTGTTTGTCGTACTTTTCGTAGTATTTATTCGCTGTAAACTAGAAAAATGGGTGATTTGTCACATCTTCATTTCACTTATAACCCCATTGACCGATCGACCTATTGACCATTTTGGCAGACTATGGGAAAAATTGTTGAATTGCCTGAAGCTGTAAAATAACAAAATAATTAACCGACTGGTCACTGGTCATTTGGCAATGTCATATGTATGTAAAGGCAAATAAACAATGAAACATTAACGGTTGTTGTAATATTTGTTATTGTGAATTATTAATGACAAATGTTAACCGTTTTATGGTTCGAGTGAAGGCGGAGGCGTCAGCGGATGTAGATTTATTGCCATCTGAAATGAGGGAGCATCGAATGGCTCATCAAAAGTATTAGTGGGGGAAAAGAAAGACAAATTATATTTTGCCTAATAATGAACGCCAACGAAAGCGTTTACATCCAAACAACCAAACATTAATACTCTTCGTGGCAACTTCATGTAACGTCGATGTTAACCAATAACAGAAAACGCTGAATAATAGCGATTATGTTTTACGCTCTTGTTTGGAAATCGATCTAATATACTCGTACACTAATATGGAGATCATAATGTTTCGTTTTCTTTATGCTTTTTTCATTTCGTTTTACAAAAATTTAGAGCCCCACTCAGACAGCAATTATTTACACAGATTTGAATCGGCGAGTATTTTGCCTACATGCAATTGTAAGGCGCCACACAGTGTTTCGAAGCGGCGGGAATTGCGATACAATGACATGTACGATAAACGTGATGAAACATTTCGAACCTTAATTCATTAATTTTAGCCATAGCAATGATGGATGCGTGAAATGGAGCATCATTGTCTTGATAAAACAATACTTAGGTTCTCGACAAATGCGGTCTTTTCCATATTTTCATAATTTCATCACCTAAACGCTGCATCTCAAAAAACGGACGCCATGACCTTGCCTAAAGCCATCTTTGCCTTCTTTGGACACGATTCCCCCCGTTCCAGTTCACTGCTTTGACTGTTCCTTTGTCTCAGGTGTGAGATGGTGGACCTTTGTCTCATCCATGGTTATAAATTGACGCAAAAATTCGGTTTTATTACCCGTCTTGCACACAGCTTACTCATTATCATTTCAGATAGCCCACGCACCTTCAGCCGATGATCATCCAATACCATTTTGTTGATTTTCGTAATAGTGCCTGGACCATTACGGTGTCGATTGGTCGACCACTGCGGTGTTCGTCTTGTTAGCTCGTACGGCCTTGTTTAAACTCTGCTAGCCAATATTTAAAAGTTATAAACGAAGGTGCCAAATTTGTGGCGCCTCATGGCATATTAGGAGTGATTGATGGCATATTAGGAGTGAATGAGTAAACAAGGAGTTAAACATTCCTTATATTTCTGACGAAATAAGAAAAGTAAGCAGGTCATATATATCGAAGTTGTCTTCCCACTCAAACCCACTCGCTCAAAACCTTCAGCATTTTCACGGTCATGTACGGCTAAGAATAAAGAACACGCTAGACTTGGTCCGCTGGTACAAAATTCGGCTCACCAAAAATAAGATCCGGCAATGGCAGGATACTTTAGTTTAAGATAGAACTAAAATTTGAATACTTATTGTAAATTTCAAAAGAAAGAATCAATAAAGATAATAAATAAAAAAAAAAAAAATAAACGAAGAAGCTGCAACCTTGCTCAGAATGAAATCTAGATCGGCTTTAATATTGGTTGGTTTGGAAATATTGGAAATGGAAATATTGAATTACATAATGGTGACCAATTTTGCCCATGTTTGCAAATTCACGGAGATCGTTTACTTTTGATGGCTTAAATAAAAAGACTAAACTACGTGGCGCGTTGAAACTTAAACATGTGTTGTATAAGGTTGCCTCTTTTCATCAAACTATTTTTTTCAAACTGCTGGCACCATCTATACGTCATGTCGGCTTGGTTTGGGACCGCCCTTGTGCATAAAGTATTGAAAATTAAAAGAAAAATTCGGTATTGTAGATTTTTTCCTTATACTCTTATACTAGATTTTAAAAATTGTTCTTAATATTACACCTTCCAAACACTGTGGCCCATTATTATGGCTTGAAAATTTATCTTAGATAATTGTGTATGTGTGTATGTAGATTACAATGTAGTGTAAGTAATGTTACTTACATTACATTGTAAAAACACATGTCTTGATTTTTCAAACATCTAAAGGCAAGAAAAAATCTCGACTATAGATCTTGCAGAGTAAAAAAAATTCATTAGATTTTACACTCACTTGCTGCCGCAAGACGGCGGCAACGTAATCGAATCTTTGACTTTTGCGAAAATCTTTAGGCAATTTCGTTAAGAGCTTTTATTATTTTTTACTTAACTCCTCCTGTTTTTCCACATTACGTTTACGTTTCTATGCGAAGATATCGTATGAACCAATATTAAGACATTGATGATGATGATGACGAAGACTATAACGGTGACGATGACGATGGCGATAGTGATGGTGATGGTGGTGGAATAAAAGTATCGAATTTCAAAGCGAAATCCAACAATAAAAAAAGTAGTAAAAATGTTGCGTAAAATTTTCCTGTGGAGTGTAATGATTTTGGGGTTTCGAAATTGGGATTTGAAGTCAAACATGTGCTGAGATGCAGTGTGATTGGTACGTAACCACAGCTTGGAACGGCCAGAATAAGTTTGCGTACACAGAGAAAACTTTGGTATTTACTGGAGAACTCCCAATTCTATTACTAAGTATATGCATATGAAATTTTATGGGGAAAAAACTTGCAATAATTTCATAGTATGATCACTTTTTATAGAAATAAAAATAATGGAATATTAAACTTAATCGAAAATATGTGAAATTATACGAAATTTAATAGCTAAGAAATAGCGGCGAAATATTATAACACTAAAAATTTGAAATGGTATCCGGTATAATACAAAAATCAATGCGTATCCAACCATTCCGTATAGAGTCCTTTATAAGATTTCAATCAAACTTTAGCTAATCGAACTTACATATCGACAACGATTTCCAGTATAGGGCAATAATTAATTTGCGTTTCAGGACATAATGATTGCCGAGATGAGAATGATTAGGTAATAACGCGTCAGGACTTCTTATTGTACGTGAGAATGCGTCATGCCGTAGAATCAACTTCGATTTGAGTGCCCCTGCTCAACATTCATCAGCCAGTCTACCATATGTATAAGTGATGGTGCTTCGCAAGCCATACAGCTTTCTAGCGTTCACACCTTTTACAATGACCGCTATCAGTGATATGCGCAAATACCGAAGTTTCTAGGCGAAACGGAGCGATAATCTGTGTGTCCATTTGAGACGCAAATTTCTAGTTGCATCCCGGAAATATATACTTGAACACATTATTTGTATTATTATTGAAGGATTTTGGTATTCTGTTTCAATTTTATATGTAAGCTATTTAATAAAGTAACTCAGGCGCCCTCTATTACGCTTTAATTGTACTAATAACATGTAGCAACCATTCCGACGGTGGAAGGACAAATAAGGTGAACAAGCACCAAGATAGTACCAATTTTTCGAAAAGAAATTTTATCTATTTGAAATGATATAACGGCATTATGGTCGCAGAGATGGGAATTATAAGGCAATAATTTGTCAGGGAGAAAACGTGTTATGCCAAATAAGACTACACCACAATGTACAGAATTAGGCATTGATTTGAATGAGAAAAAGTACCATATTTGGCGAGCTACCAGCTTTTATGCTCAATAGAGTGCTTTAAAATTGGACTGCTTGCAAGATCTGCAAATATTGATCATGAAAATAATTTTAAAAAAGGAAATGTCTTAAAAATGTCTTACATTTTTCTAAACTTTTTGAGATTTTCCCTTTGTTTGAAAGTTTAAAACCAAACGGTAAAAAATCATTTAATAGAAACAAATCTACAATTTTCTAGCCATAACTGCTTATCTATCCACTTATTTCTCTCAGTGCAGTGGAGTGCACTCCAACACTTAAATAAATTGTCGTCCTGTAGGCCATTTCACTTTGTTGCCACAATTTATGTGTCTGTTCCAACGCCGTTTCATTTCAATTGGTCGCTGACAACACCGGCTACACCGTCGGCCAACGATTTCATGTTCGAATGTTGTTATAGCGATCTTACCCAGTCTCTTACAATCGAAATCATTTGGCAGAAAAGACAAAAGATACGAATCATCGTCGAATGGTGTAAAGCTGGCCAATTTATTCATAAAGAAAAAAAATATTTATTGAGGTCTGTGAATGCGGTGGCATTTATAGGCGAATATAGAAAATGAAAACAAATGGAATTGTGTATGTTATAGCTTAATTTATAAGTTAATTACATTAAAAAAGTCTTAAACTAAGAAATCGCACAAATTATGTCAATTTAAATTGAAACAGTTTTGTTCAAGGAGTGTAGGAGGCTAAGTGATTTCGCACGCTTTAGGAGAAACTTAGTTAGTTAAAGCTAATGAAAACAAAATGCGAAATTCTGAAACTAGAGTACAAAATTATTAAGAATAATTGCAAATGACTATACGAGTATGCCATTCTATAAAGATCCAATGTATGTTATTATCGAAAATTGTTATCCTAATATATATCTGTGCTTACAAGTGTTAAAACGACTTAAGTGGAGTAAAGACAAAATCGAAGTTATTCGCTATAACTGTTTTACTTATTCTGATGCATTTTTACGTCTAGTTTCCATTTTAAAACTCGAGACAGTTCAGAATTTATATCAATTTTTCAAAACTGTGATTTTTGGTAAATTACTTAATATCTGTAATTATTGTTATTACTAAGAACATATTTTTTGTTATTATTGTTTATGTCCTTAAAACACATATTGTCGCCTAAGCGCGATTTCCAACTTCCATGTATTTCGAATGTTACAGCTGATTTCAAATTGGAAAATTTGTAGTTAAGTTGTTTTTTCTTGCAACTACATATACGTATAATAGAAATAGTAGAGAGTAACTACATTTCAAGACAGCATATAATCAGTGGCTCAAAGATTTATTTAGAAGAACAAACCATGTTATTCGGGCGGCTTTAAAAAATTGCAGAAAACACATTTATATGCCTTCTTAAATGATATGATGATGAATTCCTGTACCGCCATTAGCTTTTTCTGGAATTTATGCTAGCCTTAGGTTTGCCGATAACGTTTCAGTGTAATGAAACGTTTCCTTTCCTTTCCTTTCCTTTCCTTTCCTTTCCTTTCCTTTCCTT
>JAHXMU010000401.1:75783-106215 GCA_019455685.1 Philornis downsi | reverse complement strand
TTTCCTTTCCTTTCCTTTCCTTTCCTTTCCTTTCCTTTCCTTTCCTTTCTGTTCCTGTCCTGTCCTTTTCTTTCTGTTGTAGGGTAGGATAGATTTACTTTTACACTAAACCAAACTATGGAAATCGGTTTTAATTTTGAAAAGTTCCAATAAATTGTTTGAAGGAACTCCACTTCCTGTTGGCCCCTGGCAAACTTGATGTTTATAAAACAAAACCAACAAATGCCTTCTAACGGTAGTTCTTGCTGTAACCGCTCCAGCAGTAAAGAATAACGATGTCGTACATGCATATCCGCGTCCGAAAACCTTTTAAATTTAATTACTTCTTCGTTCACTTATTTTTCATTGGCTGCTACCAGTAGTATGCAGCAAGTACCGAAGTTTCTAGGCGCAACGGAGTGTATCCTCCTAAACACATTATTTAAAAATAGAAGCACTTTGGCGATCTATTTCAATTTCATATTTAAACTTAAAGTAGATGCCCTCTATTGCACTTTAATTGTACTAATAATACTTAGAAAACATTCAGACCATGTACTCATATGGTACGACAAGGTGAACAGACCTCAAAAGTTTGATGAGTCGAAACTTATTGTGTATTTAAACAGCCACGTGCTGCGGAGCACAGTGTCGTTGGCTTTGTGCTGTTCGTCAGAAGATACATGTGTATGAATGAGGCTTACTAACGCCAATATAACTCTCAGATTTAAACTACTATGCCTAATGAAATATTGGTAACTGATCGATCGTCATAGGCTATATTAGGTTAAGATTTATCTCACACTTTTCAGCAGCCATGTCACTTGAAGTATAAGAAATATAAAGACGAGATTTAGTACAAATGCTGCTGATGCTAAAGTAAACATGTCATGAAGAAATCAAGCGGAACCTCATCCAGTTTTGGACAAAATGATCACTAAAATGTAATAGTACGTTACCAATAACCATGAAATTGTCATAAGCTGTAATAGGATGTAATTGAAAGGGGCAGCGCAGCATCGACGTAAACCACAAAGATTTAAACTATCATAACTCATTAGCTATACTCATTAGCTATACGAGATATGAATATAAGATTTATCACATATGCCATTAGTATAGAGAGAAATACGCTTTATGGAAGACGGGTGGGGCCACGCCTTTTGACAAACTGTTTAAGCGCCCAGATTGATGGAGCAATCATTTTAAATATCAACAGCTGCTGCTGCTTTTCGATACAAACATTGTCATTACTTCTATTAGGTTACTATTTGACCTGATGCGGAAATTTCAATCAGGTGACATCCAACATCCTTTTGCATTGTTTCAAAAGTGTAAGGGGTACCAGAAGGTTGCACGAATATAGAAATGCACAATGAAATTCTCTTACTGAACTCTTTTATCAGTAAAAAAGTTTCAATCGAGGCTTACATTTATCTTGACCAAATGTCTTTTCGATGGTGCAAAAGAGGCGGGTAAATTAATTAATACAGCGGAAAAATTAATTTTTGATAAACCGTTAAATTTTTATAGAAGAATCCAATAGTAGACTGGCAATGCCTTCGATTTTCATGCCCAGAACTTAGTTTACCAACTAAATTTGATTGAATTCAGTGCAACTGCTTGAGAGTTGTGAAACCATAAATACATGGGTTAAATCGATCATTTGTGTAGTAGATACCAGAAGTTAGTTGATAGATTTTTTTCCAAGTTTTACGCAGAATTATAAGCGGATTGGACAAACATCTAATTTATTATAGCCTGCTAACAATAAATTACAGAGGAAAAGTTTAATAGCAAAATGTTTGTGACGACAAGCTCTGTTTTCGCTCTGAGACCTTAGTTTGACAACCGCTCAAAGTATATCAAATTTGACTAAATTTAGTATAACGGCTAGAAAGATGTAAATCTAAGAATACGCGATTGAATCGGAGGTACCAGAAAGGGCGTGGTTGCCCATTTAGTGGCTTCAAATAAGCCGATTTGGGAAGGCTTTCAGCTTTTTAATCCTGCCATGTGTAGTGTTATTTATTTAGTGGAAGGTGTGTCATTTGTGAATATGGATCGTTTAACAACCAAAGAACGCGTAAAAATAGTTAAAACTTGTTACATTATGGTGATTATTATGGTGATTCAAACGTGGACTTTCAATCGAACAAAATGTTCTTCAGCGATGAAGCTCATTTCCCACACGGTGGTTACGTCAACAAGCATGTGCGGCTCGAAGAACCCAGAAGTAATTGTGGAAAAGCTGTGGCATCCGAAAAAAGTGACTGTTTGGTGCGCATTATGCGCATTGGGTCGTATTTTTCGAAAACTACCTTAAAATGTCCCCTGCTGCAACTAATTCAGAAACGTTCATTTAAATAACATTGCATTTCGTACATAATGGCAAGGTCCAAGCATTATAATGAAATAAAAGTTTCATCGAAATCATAGCTTTATGTGTGTTTTATTTAACTTTACTTGAAAATGAGAAATAGATAGCCCTATATATGTGCGCAAGTATACCTGACTGAAATTTCTGTACTGGATCTATTTCCCTTAGTCGTTTCAATACTCTCCATACCCCAGAATAATGCATTAAATACAAAATGATGAACATATTTTTCTGGAGTCCAAAAATGGGATATTTCGCGCCCAGTTTCATGGTAGAGATTTTGATATACTTATTTGAACAAGTGGACCTTGCAAACCGCAAAATCTTTTCACTGAACGTTGCCTTTCCAGATGGTTCCGTCTGTCTATCTCAGATAGTTTCAAGCATTACTTTATAATAGGATTAATTATCACTCCTGTGGTCACAAAACTTTCAAGACTTGTACTTCAATTCATCACAGTTTCATTCAATGCAGCCATTGAAAAGTAGTTGGAGCAATACGAGTGAGTGGGACACAACTTTGACGACAATAATCACAATAAACAAAATTATAACAAACTTCAGCAATTTATTATTGTTGTATGTACAAAAGTCGATGCATAACCAATGATGTTTATTAACAACCATCATAATAATTTTATCCACCAACTATTTTGTACAGCAAAATGTTAACATCAAAAAAGTGACAACGTTGTAGTTATTTCATAGTTAACTCTTTGTTGGTGGTCATTTCAACAATTCCATGGCTTCTTCCCTTGGATACCATCCGCCCCATTAGCAGTAGCTGCTGCAGCACAGCTTGAGGCGAGACAGATCTAAAGTTGTCAAATTGTTAAAAAGCGAAATGATCGTCCGTAACTACTATGACAATTGATGGTGTAGAAAGTTAACATTTACAATTGTTATTGTATTTTTTTTTTCTTGCTGCTGCTGTTTCTACTCATGAACAATTGAAAGAATTACCAGCGGACAGTAGAGAAGAAATAGTCTCTAACAATAATAACAATAATAATAAAAAGAAACCAGTAGCCGCTGAGGCTACAACTTTAAAGTTGTTGTGGACGGACATCGTAAATGAAAACATAAATGTTGGTGATAATGTTCAATTAGACTGATAGATAAAGGGTGTGTTAGAAGTGGAATGAATGATAATCACGAAGTTGAATCTTATATAATCGAAATGGAGAGGAAATTTGTTGATATGATAATAAAAGAACTTAGGCGAAAGTTTCCTACGTATTATTTATATGAAGAAACGATTAACGTACATTGCACTTCTTTTATTGCCTTCTAAAATTAGTTACAGGAATATACATTTTTTTTCTATTTTTATCATACATTTTACTGTTTTCTTCAATTAAGGAGACGCCTATAGCCAAATGTTGGATGTCCACAAGAGATTAATGATTTAGTGATTTCAAAATCGCCGGTCTGGTAAGGCTGTCAGCTATTAAATACGTGTCATCCTAAGAACACGTGATTACATCGGAGGTACCAAAAGGGGCATGGTTATCAATTTAGTGGTTCCAAATATGCCGATCTGGCAAGGCTTTCAGCTTTTTAATACCTGTCATCTGAAGTGTTATTTATTTAGTCAAAGGTTTGCCATTTATGAATATAGATCGTTTAACAACCGAAGAACATGTAAAAATAGTTAAAACTTACTACAAAACTGATGATTCAAACGTGGGCACTTTTCGTGCATTACGGGGTGATTATGGTCGCCATACTCAACCTACTGTGCAAGGAATTGCCAAGATTATAAAGAAATTTGAAGAGACTGGAAGCGTTACAGACGTGGTCAGATCTGTGGATCATCGCAATGTACGCATTGCTGAAAATGTCGCTTTTGTTAGTGAAAGTGCGGTGGATAAGTCGAGTTTGTCGATTTCAAGGCATTCTCAGCAATTGGAGCTATCTTACGGTTTATAATGGCAAATTTTGCATTTGAATTTGCACCTCCGTTCATACAGAGTCCAACTCAGGCAACAGTTAAAGCCGGCGGACCATTCACAATGCCGTTTATATGCTCATTTGGTGCTACAGCAACAGGCTTTCAATACTGATTTTTTCAACAAAATTTTCTTCGCCGATAAAGCTCATTTCTCACTCGGTGGTTACGTCGACAAGCAGAATTGTCGCATGTGGGGCTCGAAGATTGAGGAAATGATTGCGGAAAATCCATTGCTGATTGTTGGTACGCATTATGGTCTGGAGTTGTTATTCGGTTGTATTTTTTTGAAAATGACGTTGGAGGAACTGTTAACGTCAATTCGGAGCACTATGGTCGTATGATAACCGACATTTTCTTGTTCTCTAATTGAAGATTATGAATTGGACGATATGTGGCTTCAGCAAGATGATGCCACGAGCTACACAACACAGCTGATTTTGGCTTTATCGCATGAGAAGTTTCCAGATGGTGTAATTTCACGTTTCGGCGACGTCAATTGGCTACCAAGATCATACGATTTGACGCCGTTAGACTTGTTTTGTGGCGCTATGTCAAAGACTGTATTTACGCGGATAATTCTCAAACGTTGAAGCATTTGTCAGCCGACATTTTCGGCATTATTGCCGAAATACCGCCCGAAATGTGCGAAAAAGTGGTCGAAAACTACCTCAAAAGGATCTACTGCTACAAGCAATCCAGAGGCTGTCATTTCAATGGCTTCGTATTTTGTACATAATGGCAAGGTTCAAGCATTATAATGAAATAAAAGTTTCATTACAATCATGACTTTATGTATGCTTTATTTAACTTTACTTTTGAAATCGAAAAATTGGGACATAATTTTTTGATGGGTTAATAAAACAAGTTATTTTCTACATGTTATTTTTATTGAAGAAACGATTAATGTGCACTGTGTTTCTCTTACTGCCTTCTGAAATTATTAAAAAAATGTAGGAATATGCAATTTTTTCTATTTTTATCACACATTTTACAATTTTCTTTAAACAAGTGAAAGCCTATAGCCAAATGATAGGTGTACCACAAAGATGAATAACTACATTATTGCCATTCGGAAAGTGCGATGGGCTAGCTTGCTGTTTATTTCGGTAATTAATAATGTGAGAATATGTGACAAATATATAAAATATAAAAATATACCGAGGTTTAAGAAGCTTTATAAAGATTTATGACAGCTATCAAACAATCGACTTAAAAGGTCATAGAATATATTTGGTCGAAAGCTAGCCAATACCTTAAACATATCCTTCTGACTGTTACCTTTTTTTAGCCGTATGAAATGATGTATACCTTCATTCCTTCCACTGAAGGCATAACCATATGTCCCGGAATTCAAAGGCAATAATTAATTACGGAGTAGTATGCACTGACAAACATCAATTTCTGTCACGCTACAAAGATATTGCATATTCAAAGTCGACATAACAATGATTAGAAATATAATCTCACCAGCGGATTTTTAAAATAGAGTAAAATAATACAAATAAGGCAAAATAATATTTTTTGCCTTTAATTTTGCAAAACTTAAAACCAAAACCTAATAAATCAATTGGACTTTTTGTAAAGTAGCAATAAATGTTCCTAATGTGCTGCCAACATTTAATGGTCGAATTGGAGAAAATTCATCATTTATCATTTGAAAGTAGATCGTTGCTTTAGTGTCACGAATATTATGGAAATATGAAAATATTTAGTTACGTACATGTATGTACATATGTATATGTACATACTAATGTAAACATGGAACTCTAATGGTTGAATGAAACTTTCGCCTTGCCCCTCCTTCTCTGTACACATGAATAATGTTATACCAGTGACAGTAAGACAAGACAATTTCGTAATAGTTTTCATAGTTTTACGAGTATTATCGCTGTGGATAGTAACGAATTTTATTAAACTTTAATTGGCAATATGAGCAGCCATGTAAACCAGTCAATCAATGAGAAATATATGTGTTGTATTGACAGAAAAACTGACAGCTTTTTCGAAAACGATTTAGATGTTTGGGCGACCGTAAAAGCAACTGATGGGCAGTTGGCGAAATAAACAACTAAATAATTAAGTAATTAAATTATTAATTGAAGTGTTCAAATGGAAGTATTTTTTGAACTTTCTCCAGGAAGAATGAAGGGTATATAAGGTGCGATAAAAAAATCGCTATCTTTTTACGATATTGAAGCTTTCTTTAGGATTGTGAGAATAATCCGAAATATGCATCGTTTTGTTTCATAACTAATTGCATTTTGAGGACAATTCCATTATGCTCTCATATATCGGGTCGTTCGGAAGGTTCGCTCGGTTAATTCGTTGGTTCACCATACGTCATTTCTCATGGCGTAGAGTTCCTTCAAACACTTGTAAAGCCAGCTTCAAATTAGCAACAGCATGAGCAGCAACGCAAGCATGCATTGACTTCACCAATGCAATTCAAGCAAGGCAATAAACGGATTAGCTGAATCCCTTTGTTTGTTTCAAACAAAATAACAACAACACAATAATTAGCATAAGCTGATGTTGTGAAGTAAATGTTTCAGGGGTTAAGATGCTGGGAGTTAAGATACAATATAGTTTAGTGTACAGTGAGGAATATTAGAATAGGAGCAGTATACAGATTTTGGAATAGTTTTGTTAAGTTAGTCTATATATTATATAAGATTAATAATGTTCTTTAGAATATTATTAACATTACGTTAGATGAGGTCAGTAATAATGTAACACTATCATAACTTCCTCCCAACCCTTCTCTAAATTGTTTATTATTGTTTACTTGTGTTATCGTTCTAGTCGTGAGTGGTTATAGCGTATATTATATTATGCTGTATTATTTCCGAAAAAGAAAAACGGCTGCTGAAATCAGCCGAAAATTAAAGTCTGTTTAGGAAGAAAACGCACCAAATCAAAGAACTTGTCAGAAATTGTTAAAAAAAAAGCTCTACGGGCGACTTCTTCATAACGTATGCGCTCAGATCAGGACGACCAAAAGAAATTGTTGCCGAGGAGGAGAGAGATTTAGTTATTGCTAATCCCCGAGCAACAGTTAGGGAAATAGTTGAAATAATCAGAACAAAATCAGTCTCAACCGTTCACGGGGTTATAAAAGAGCTCGGATTTGTGAGCAATCTGGATGTGTGGGTACTCGACAGTGCCAATAAGTTAGTATAATATTAAATAATATTAATAAAATATAAAACAGACGCCATGACCTAGCCTGCAGATAGAACCGTCTTCGCCTTCCTTGGACACAATTCTTCTATTCTAGTCCACTGCTTTGACTTTGTCTCAGGTGTCAAGTGGTGGACCAATGTCTCATCCTTGGTTATAGATCGCTGCAAAAATTCGGTTTTATTGCGGTGAAACATTGTCGAACACTCTACTGAAACATCTTCACGACGCTATTTTTGCTCTATTGAAAGCAAGCGCGGCACCCAAATCGAACACAGCTATCTCATCTTTAACTCTTCGGTCAATATACGACGTATAGACTTTTTGAAATGTCAATTAATTCACCTAGTTTTCCCATCGATCATCTAATAATGATCATCATCATCTAATACCATTTTGTGGATTTTTTTCTTAACCATCCTGGCGTTGATGGTCGTCTTGGCAGCTCATACGTCCTCATTTAAATCCTGCTAACCAATATTTTACAGTCGTAAACGAAGGAGCAGACTCCTCCAGAATAGTTTTTTTTTTTTGTTTTTTTTTTTAAGCATATGATTTCAGCTAACCGACGCACTTTTAGCCGACAATCATCTAATACTATTTTGTGGATTTTCTTAAACTTGTCTGTCGTGAACACCTCAATTGGTCGACCACTACGGTGTTCGCCTTGGCAGCTCGTACGATCTCGTTTAAACTCTGCTATCCAATATTTCACAGTGGTAAATGAAGGAACAGACTCCCCCCGAGGAGAATCTAGCTCGGCTGTGGTTGGACTGAGACCTTTCAAATGGAAATATTGAATTACGGAAATATTGAACGGTGTCCAATTTTTTCCATGTTTACAAATTCACTGAGATCGTCTACTGATGGCTCACAAAAAAAAAGTTAAAAAAAAGTGGCGCCTTGAAACTTAAAAAATATGCTCCGTATACGTAAATTAATTCTCTTGTACTAGTTTGTATTCGTACTTAATGTTATGAACTCTCAAAATGAAATTGTACTAAAGATCATTTTTGATTCCTCGGATGATTTTCCCATTGATGGGGTAGTCGTAAGCGAGGGTTTAACATAAAATAATTGTACTACATCAGCATCTCCACCAAATTGTCCCTTCCATCAGTTCCTAAGCTGTACTCTATAAAATGTAGAGCATTTTTTTCTTAATATTCTTCCGTTGCATTGTATGACTGTGGTCTTAACACCCTTGATGCAATATGTTGTTGCTGGTTGAATTGCCGTTGTTGCTGTTTCTTGCATTTAAACAACCATAACAAATGCAGCTGTAAAAAGCTGTCAACTCCAAGATTGGGATGGGTTTCAATATCATTCCAAAATTGCATATGACAAGTTACTGTAATTAAAGGCATTTGCTGGAAATCGCTTACCTGTACACACAAAAAAGAGGGGTTTCTGTCAGCAGCCAACTGAACAAGTGAGCTGCAAACATTTAGAGCATGACAGCCAACAGAGTAATGGATGGAAGCAAAACAAGTTAGAAATGAATTAGCCATGTTATGCGTGGCGACAGCGTGATCTCAGTTAAATACGAAAATCAAATTTCATTTGAAATGAAAATGAAAATGGAAAATTAACCATAACGAAACAAGTTGACAAAAGAAGCCAAACTGGGGAGGTGTGAGAATGCATTTGTGTAAAGCTTGATTATGATTTTAAAGGAGTTGATGCAGAGAGTGCATTGAAAATCACTGTGGGTTTATAGCGATTCAAAAAATTACCTACTAAGGTAGCAATTTAAATGATTGATCAGAAATTTGTTGAATATTTAGTAGCGCATAGTAACAAATTCTAAATGCTGCGGCCCTCTATGCTTTTTCTCTAATTGATCAAATCTTAATTTGGGATAACATATCTAAAATGTACAGGGTGTTTGTCGGGACGGTATACTATTTTGTTTTGCCGCCATTTTGATAAACATTAGTCTTGACAGTTCATATTTGGCAGTCGTGAAATAGAGATGTGCCAAATTTATTATGAAAAACTATTCGATAAACCAACGCGTTTTAATCGTTAAAACATTTTATCAAAATCAATCATCGATTACTGTGACGATGAAAAAGTTACGTGAAATTTTTGGAAGAAACAACGTCCCAACAAGACGCACTATTTATCGTGTAATGAATTATTTCGAAGAAAGAGGGTCTGTAGCTGGTAGGGTCAAGCATGGACCACAACGTACTGCAAGATCGGCTGAAAACATTACTGCTGCTCAAGAAAGTGTTCAAAACAATCCATCAACCTCAATTCGATGTCGTGCCCAGGAGCTTGCTCTGCAAAGAACAACTTTGGCCACAATTTTGCACAATGATTTGCATTTGTTTCCATTTAAGATTCAGTTGTCACAAGAGCTTCTTCCACAAGACCATTTACGCCGCCGTACATATGCCAATAGGATGTTGCAGCTGGCCCATGACGACTCCGATTTTCGTGAAAAAATCATAATGAGTGACGAGGTACATTTTCATTTGAATGGATATGTGAATAAACAGAATAGTCGGTTCTGGGCAATGGAAAACCATCAAATTATTCATCAGTCACCTTTGCATCCATTAAAAGTGACAGTCTCGTGTGCAATTTGGTCAGGAGGAATCATTGGACCTTACTTCAATGTGTCAATGGGGAGCGATATCGTGATATGATTGAAAACTTTTTAACGCCACAACTGCATGCTTTGGGCTTGATTAACATGTGGTATCAACAGGACGATGTCACATCGCATACAGCCAGGATTACAATGGAATTACTGCGAGACCTCTTTCCACAACAAGTTATTTCAAGAAATGGTGATGTTGATTGGCCTCCACGGCCGCCTGATTTAACTGCTCCGGACTTCTTTTTGTGAGGATATCTGAAAAGCAAGGTTTATGCAAACAAACCAGAAACACTTGAGAAACTCAAACAAAATATTTGTGATGTAATGAAAAATGTGCTCAAAAGGGCTCATATTTGTGAGGCCAACAGAGGCGGACATTTATCTGATATTGTATTCCATACATAGTTGCCGACATTAAATAAGACATTTATCAATATAAGATCCATTCTGTTTCATTTAATCAAAAATTATAAACAAACAAAGTAGTATACCTTCCCGACGGACACCCTGTATATGGAAAGGAGGCATCCTCTCTTACCTAACGATAAGTTAAACCATATTCCCTGGTGCTGCATATAAGTACAGCCTATTGTGCAACCGAATTCAATGCACACATCCGTCTTTTCTCTTGTCCAAAGTTTTGGCAATCAGATAATTATATTTCGAATTTGTGATCATGGCAATACGAACATATCGAATAACAACTAAGACAAAAAAAAAACATAACAAATACAGTGCGACTGATGAATATTGCTGCTATAACTTTACTTAAAGACGTTGCAACTAATTTATCTTGTGGGATTGTTGGCAAACTGTTTATTGAATAAAACTAACAAATTTGGATGCTGCGAAAACAAGTTAAACAAATATTTGGGCTTAATAATGTGGCAATATTCACTAGCCACCCTGTGTATATTTTAGTCAGTTTCTAAAATATCAAATGGTATAAAATTTTGCAAAACAATTTCAAAACGATTTCTTGTAAATTGAGTTGTCAAATGTGGTACCATGTAGCTTATCCTCTGTAAATACAGGGTGTTCAAAGAAAGTTTTCTAAAAGATTGAGTTCTTTAATATGCCATACATACCTCTTATGAAATTAGGTCGATCATTTGTTAAGCAAAAGCTGGGAAAAGATTCAGAAATATTTCTCTCTAATGAGACAGTCAAAGATGGCATTTCTTAATTCACCTTGTGTTGATATAGGGTTTTCAAGAAATAATCTTTCTGAAAGGCTACAAATTCTCCTTGCTTTTTAAGACACATAGATCGGTTGTTTTGAAAGCAAAGGCCTGAAAAAAGCTCGCAGATATCTCTTTCAAATAAGCTAACCAGATTTTTCACCCCCTGGTTCACCCTGTGTTGATACAGGACATTCAACAAAATATTTTTCTGAAATATTAAGACTTCTACTAAAAATCTCCCATATTACTTATTACAATCACATACGCAGTTTCAAAAATGAAAGCTAGGAAAAGGATTCGGAAAGATTTTCCTTAAACGAAGTAGTCACATTTTGTACTCCTTACCTCTCCCTGTATTGATATACCCTATTCTATGGCATAATTT
This sequence comes from Philornis downsi, assembly GCA_019455685.1. Lineage (NCBI taxonomy): Eukaryota > Metazoa > Arthropoda > Insecta > Diptera > Muscidae > Philornis > Philornis downsi. Next base: position 94,542 of record JAHXMU010000401.1, on the reverse strand, counting down.
TTCTGAAAGACTTAGTCGTTTATAAATTCCCTCTACTTTTTAAGACAATCAGATCAGTTGCATGGGAAGCAAAAGTTCGAAAAGAAGGCCCGCAAAGATTTCTCTCAAATAAGGTAGTCAAGTTTTTCACCCCGCTGTTCAGCCTGTGTTGATACAGGGCATTCAACAAATTCATTTTCTGAAATATTAAGAAATATTTGTAGAATTTCTTATATTACTTATGACCATCACAATCGCAGTTTGGAGAAAGGCTCCGATAAGGGCTATGAAAGATTTTTTTGTACCCCTTACCTCACTTTGTATTAATATACCCTATTTGGAGGAATATTTTTCTGAAAGATTGAGTTTCCCTCTGCAACTCTCCCATACCTGTTATGATAATCAGATCTGAAGTTTCAGAAGCAAAAGCTCGTGAAATAATTAGGAAAGTTTTTTCTTTACAAATTAGATAGTCAAATTAGACACACTTTGGTCATCCTGTGTTAATACAGGGTATTCAAAAAATAATTTTTCTGAAAGAATAAGTCTTCCTCTAGAAACAAACGAACGAACAAATAATCATTAATCTTTATTCGACATCTCAAAAGTCAACAGTTCTTAATAGCGAACAAATTACTACTGACGACAACTGTCCTCTAATGACACGTTTCACCGATCATTTCACGTACTATTAAGCTGGCTCCTGATTCGCTTTTTTGAGGCTGTTAAATCGGTAATTTGTAGAATTATCTTGGAGTATTTTTGAATTAATTAAATTTTACTTTTAATCGTTTAAAATGTTACCTTTGTTGTGCCATTGATAATTTGAAAACTGTAACATTTTTCAGGCTTTAAAAAAAAAAACCATAAATTGCTTTCTTAGTTGCAATACAGGGTAACCCCGCCACAAAATTCCAATAAACGATAAAGTCTGAGAAACCCAAACATGTGTAACACGTTGCAAAGCTTAATGTGTCCGTGGAACTTCATATTATTGACGTTTGCATTTTCGATATTTGTGGTATGAAGACGTCGTCTCTAATGGAATTTGTTGGAAAAACAAATCAAAACGCATTATAAATGCCGAATGCATTCACATTGACCAACAAATTTATGTGTTCGCTCGCTCCAATACTGGCAATAACAATTCACTTTTCAATTCACTTCAATTCATCAACTAAACCGGCAACCGACAACTGACCAAAGCCATCGCATATGAAGCGACGATTGATAATTGAAAATAAGTGATTTTACAACGACCGGAAATGAAACTACCCAGAAATATGTATGATGATAGGAGTGGAGAGTGGAAATTGCAAATAGGGAAAACTGGCCACAACAAAAGTTATTGAATAGCGGTGAGAAAGAGCTGTGAATAACCGTTGGCATTCATCACCTCATGGAGATTATTTTCAACTGAATCATTTGATCATTTGGCAAAATATTTCTCCTCCCTAACTCCAGGCGTCATCGGCATCTACTGTGCTGCTTTACGTTTTCTAATAACAACTCATAAACATTCATTTCCCTCATGTTGCAACCTTTTAACCCTGATTGTTTGCTGCTGCCGCTAGCATTTTGTTTTCTGTGTTACCACCTAAATTATAACGATAAGAAATAATTAATTGAATTTTATTTTTTTGTATTTCATTGAAAAGCTGGCCACTTCACGTTCCAAATCGGTATTGAAAAGTTTACGTTACCGTGCCTCAGGTCGTTCAAAATCCAAGTCCAAATCTTCCGTAGATTTGAACAAATATCAAGGTGATAATGTTTCGATGACAGGATCGACCTCAACGACCGCAACTGCGTCAGGTTTTGCTGACGAACGCGATGAGGGCCAGGACCAGGTAAGCTAAGGATACCCATCGCGCATGCTAAACCAAATAACTCACTCACTCATAACGAGTAGCATACCTATGGGCTCCAATTCAAGGGAAATGCTCTCCCTTTCACCTCTCTCACCATTCTCACCCGAAATTAATCGTAACAGTTGTAACATCTGCAAATTACCAGACTAATTGGATTCAACAACATTTCAACCCACATCTGATGTAATGATGAGAAAAAACAGCTCTACGTTGTCATCGCATTCATTAGCAATTCCTACTTATTGAGAGTAATTCAGAATGAAAATTTTAATCACCATAATTAACCAACATTAATTAATTGTTTGCAATTGCACAATCACTAAGACACCAAATAACGCAATAATAACCATTTGTAAATTTCTTAGATATCGGCAGAAATGTCGACATTTATTTATAACTTTTAATTTTTAAATTCTATGTTCAAATTTCAATTAATCTGTTTAGGCAAAAACTACACGAGTGTTGAGTTAAATGTTCGCTAATGTGAGCTAAATTCGAAAGAATATTCCACGCAGGAAGATGTGAAGAGGCTTCTTAAATTAAGTCTTCTTTCGGGCCTTCTAGAAATATGATAACTATTCCAGCACTTATTATCGAAGAGTGCGTGTTAAAAGGCTCGTTCTGTGAATACAAAAATCGACTGTGACTACACCCTCGACAGAGGCCCTTCAAGTACTGATGGGTGATGCCCCGCTGGACCTTGTTGTTATCCGTCGCGCGACGGAATTCAAGGTCAGGAAAGGGTATACACTTACGGGAGCGGGCTGGTCCATTGAGGGGGTAGAGAGCATGAGTAGGGCTGAGTATAGGGGGCTCTTGGACGAATGTGTCTTGTCGAGATGGCAAACACGTTGGGAAGAGAGTCAGAACGGACGTGCAACATTTAGGTTTTTGCCAGATGTTAGGTCCGTTGGAAGAAACCCTGACTTTGGTTTTAACCTCTGTCTTGGTTTCTTGCTGACGGGACATGGCCCACTCAATGCCTTCCTGCATAAGAGAGCCCTGTCCGATCGCGAGTCGTGCAATTGTGGTGCACCAGTCGAAGACTGGCGGCACGTTTTGTGCGAATGTCCCTTATATGCAGATATAAGGGACCTCCAGGGATTAGTGATAACAAGGTCTGGGGATGACTGGATAGTTAGCAATATGCTCTCAACACAGGATGGTTTGGCTAGAGCAACGGTGTTTGCTTCCAGAGCATTTGCTCGGCGGAGGATACTGTGACGTAGTTGTGGGAAGTGGGTCTGCTGACCTTTTCACGGCAGTCTGACCTGGGGGTTGAGCGGCTGTGGGGCTGTTCGGATCATGCTAATCCCACAATCCCGTTCAGCTTGATTGTTGGCAGCTGTGTGCTCGTTTGCGGGGGCACCAGTCGCTGGGCCGCAAGGGGTTGAAACTGGAAGTAGATTTTCTACAGAGTTAGATTATCTACGAAGTTTGACCAGAGGCTTTGTCTGGTACCGGGGGTGATAGGGATACACACGGGCAGGTCTCGGGTTCGTGCCGTGTCATCTGTATCTTTTTGATCTCTCGGGGGTACAGACAGGCATGGAGTTTTCCTTATGTTTATATTTCATGGTTGTCGTTCACCGTCGCCGAACGGAACAAACCCCTTCCGTTCGTTCCGTTCCGAGTTTTCCCCGCCTCCCAGCGGTGAGGATACTGCATCCTTGCAATATAGTATCGACCGTTCCATCTGCCTGGGGTCTCCGTGCCTGCAGATATGTAAACATGTCCAGTTTGTACTCTTTTGCCACAGGGCGACCAATCCCCTGAAGTATGGTGCATAAATCACGACTTGGTAGTAGCTTTGCTATGTGCTTTGCTGCGCAGCTCCAACCGGTGAGCTTGGCCGGTAGCGTGGGGATCAGGAGGGTCCGAGACCGAGTTCCCGCCTAATCATTTGGTGTTGGACCCTTGTGGAAGCATCACGCGGGTTGTGGTTGATACCAAATTCGCTGGTAGAGACTTTGTGCTCGAATATGGAGTTGCATTGCAACCGGGTGCTACAGACCCATAGAGTAGCAGAGGTGGTAAGATAGGCCTCACCTCCGCCAATGGGAATTATGTTCCATACTAGCATTTGGTATCAATTTGGTATCTTCTGGCTGCGAAGAAAGGGTTGACAATATGTGTTAATAGCACAATTGTCAGCCCCTTTTCCTAGATAGCCCAAGTTTTACTTGCCTATCCCAGGGGGGCGTTGGCAATCGCATTGTAATATGCCCTGTGTGTCGCACACCGTGGGTAAGGCCTTCACGGCTAGAATCACGTTAAACCCTCGTGGACTTCTGTGACTACACCCTTCCCTTAGACGACACCTTAGAAAGCTCTTAGAGTAGAAGATAATTAAAGAACTTAAACTTACCCCCACATTCTTTCACTTGGAAAGCATGCTATAGAGCTTTTCCTTGGGAGCCATATTATAATCCATTGTAAAAAAATGAAACATACGATATGTTCGCTTCAATTTCTATCCCATCAAATAATCAAACCTAATTAGTTTTTGAAAATGGGAAAATTTTAATTTGGGGTCTGTAACTAATAATCACTTGCCAATAACCGGACTGCCTTGTAGAATTTGTCAAACAGCTCATGACTTTTGACCTTCGCCAAGTATTCCTTTGTAATGTCATCGAACATCCGTCACTAAAGAGAAAACCTAATTATTGTACCTTTACTCGAAAGGCGCTTTGCCACACCCCTTGGTACCTTGCATTGCACTCCTTTGTAATTCTTCGTTGATAAGCTGCAGTAGTCTAAACTGTTGTTCATTGTATTGTTTGGTAATTCTCTACAAAACTAGGGAAAACTTGAGCAACTATCCACGCCCCGTACGGAGGTAACTTTCATGTAACTGATCGAACTGGATTCAGTCAAATTCTTCACATATCATGCATTTGCTAAACTGAACTCTACGAATGAATACGAAGGGGCAGTTACTGAAATTTTCGTCAGATCTAAGATACATTTTATGAGTTCCTCGAAGAAACATATAATCGTTATCTTAATCTACAATAATGCTAGTCAGTTGGAATAGAGTGCAAATAAAGGGTGTCCCAACAAGAACGCAAGTTTTACATTTTAAATAAAACACAGATATTTAAAAAAATCGTGGAACTTTATTATATCGTAAAGTAGACAGAATGAGGTTATGTATGGAACAACAGATGGCAGATGGCCGCCACGGCTTTGCTAGCACACACGCGATCCTTTAATGAAATTTTCAATGACCGTTTTGCATAAATGCTGCGGTATTTCATTAAGGCAGCGTTCAATTTCCTCTTTTAAGACTTGAGTCATCGTCGGCTTATTCGCGTAAACCATCGACTTCAAAAGACCCCAAAGAAAAAAGTCTAATGGTGTTAAATCGCACGATCTAAGTGGCCAATTCTGGTCTCCAAAACGCGAAATAATACGGCTGGGAAATGACTGATGCAGCAATTGTCTTGTTTCTCTGGCTGTATGACATGTGGCGCCGTCTTGTTGAAACCACATGTCCTCCACATTCATTTCTTCAATTTTAGTCACGAAATAACTGGTTATCATTTCACGATACCGAACACCATTGACTGTTTACGTCTGACATGCCTCATTTTCATAAAAAATAGGTCCAATGATTCCTCCAGCCCAAAATCCACACCACACAGTGACACGTTGAGGATGCATTTGCTTCTCGTGAATCACTTGAGGATTTTCCTCACCTCAAATGCGACTATTCTGCCCATTGACGAAGCCATCAAGATGGAAATGGGCCTCGTCACTGAAGGTGATTTTATCGGCAAAATCAGCATTTTCATGTTGTCTCTCCAACACCCAATTAATGAACTCCTGTCCATGGTCAGCATGCATGAAGATGCAAATCTTTCGTCAAAATTCGCTGCATAGTGGATTTGCAGACACCAATTTGCTGAGCTCGGTGTCGAATTGAGGTGAATGGAGTTTGAGCGACATCATCACGTACAGCTGCGACATTTTCGGTCGATCAACCTGTTCGAAGGCGCGTTGTTGTCTTTACATCACTAACAGACCCAGTTTTGGCAAATTTATCCTCTTTACAGTTGACTCTTTTGGAGCATTATTGATCTAAATTGATCGCAATTTGCAAACTGTAGCCGTAAAACTTTCACCATTTTGGTAAAACAGTTTCACAATGAGAATGTGTTTTTCATTCGTGTAGCGCTCTATTTTTACTAACCTCATACCTTCTACTAGCAAACAATAACAATTGTTCAAATGTCAAACAATGACACTTCAAATGGCGCCATATTTAAATCTTGCGTTCTTGTTGGGACACCCTTTAATAGCAAATAATAGTAAGCTGCATTTGGGTACGAATTGACTCAGCCTATTCCAACAAGCCCTCTCAACTGCTACGAAATAATGCCTTTAATTCTGATGTTCCTGACGCACAATGACGACATATTGCGCACACGATCATAACTGAAGCGAAAACCGTATTTAGGTAGGGAAAATCTCACTGATGTCTACATGGCAACGCTGTACTGAATGGGCACGTGTACAGTGAGCGAACGCTATAAGGAGAAGAGAAGCATTTCGACTTCTTAGACACAGGAGATCGTTTCGGATCGTTAGTGTCGTCCTATTCTATCAATAGGTTAAAAGCAAAGGTTAAGGAACGGGGTTATATAGATTAGATATAGGTAGGCATTGAGGGAAATTCCGAAAATTTTATCAGTAGGTTAAAAACAAAAATTAAGGAACGGGGCTTCTCTCTTATAAAGACGGCGATGGAAGTCTGTTCATGGATACACACATGTGGAGAGACCATATCTATATGCTACCAGTTCCGGAAGGCGGCACATGCGAAGAACACACGATTCACCAATTACCAAAAACAGCACACATTACACAGCGAGTTAAGACGAGATCAGAATAGCAGTATCAGCAGTTTAAGATCAACAATGTTGCGTAAAATGATGGCCTGCCGGTAGAGCTGTTTAAGACCTGCTCTGAAGAGCTTATAATTTCCATGCATAAGTTCTGATAAACAATTTGGCTCAGAGAATGCACACTCGACAACTGAAATAGAAGCGTGATATGTTTTCTGTATCAAATAAAGGTAGTCCAAGTCTGTGTGTTTGTCAACTACAGCGCATCAGTCTGCTAACTTTCACATTGAAGATTCCGTCGAATGTTCTACGAAATGTGGAAGTCCGAAATCTGTTTTATCCACCTTTATCGGTTTGGCTTTAGACCAAAGTAGGCCTCTTTGGAATCACTTACCTTACCTGTTAACGAATAGTCCACTCACCAAAATATTTTCCGGAGAAAAATGCAATCCTTGCCGTATTCTCTTTTACGTCTTCCATTGACTGAAAACAACTACTTCAAAGTGATGATTGGAGTTTTGGGAAAAGAAAAAGGTTAAGCGCAGCCATATCAGGTAAAAACGATAGTTGTTCGATGATATTTGTTGAGTTTTTGACTAGAAATTCATTCACAGCAGTAGAGATGAGACGATATGTTGTCGTGCTGCAAAATTCATGAATTTTTGTTTCTCAAATCGAACTTTTTTCCCCGAATTTACTCCCTTAAATAGCGCATAAGGCAAAGATAATATTCTTTGTTTGCTGCCTGATCTTTTTGCTAGGATTTTAAGTGCATAATACTGCGATAACCAAGAAACTGACATCTGTACGTTGGCTTTCGATTAAATTTGAAGTGTTTATTTTTTCGGTTTCGAATCAGTTGCAAGGCGTCGTTCCGAAATTTGTTGGCAGTTTTGCATATCAAACTCGTTAATAGTTATAATGCGTTTCTATAAATGTGAAGTCGAAATTGACTCATTCTAACACGTTTTTAGCGATCTTTAGCATTTGAGTTTTTGAAGAAAATTCAAGTTTTTAGGAATTAGTGCAACTGCAACGCATTTCATACCCAAAGAATTCTGAAAATTGGTATGAATTGATTCGTGAGACACAAAAAGTTCAGCGGTCATTTTTCTCGATCTTAAATGACGATTTTGAGTCAACATTTTCTTCACATCATCGATGTTAATTTTAAGTTGAAAAAAATTAGAATAGTAGATCTTGCACCACGTCATAACCGGTTTTGAATGCACTGTACCACTCATATGTACGTGGATTTGATAAAGTCGATTCACTGTAAGCCTTCTACATAATAATATAATATAATAATATAATATAAAATTTTCAGCTATTCGTTACACGAGATTCCATTGGTAATATTAAATTGGAAACAAATTTTTAGTCCGATATTAGTAACCATTGTGAAAATAACACTACTGTGCACAATCCTAGTACCAAATCGCGCTCAAACTCTGTCCTGGTATACAGGACAGTTGCGTCAACTTAGCGCAGAGAAAACATTTACATATTCTCTAAGCGGGCTTTTTAAATGAACAATTGTCGGTACTTTTTGTAACTAAAATATAACGGGTTTTATTTTTTACGGTTTCAAAAGTAAAGTTAAATAAAACGCACATAAAACTGTGATTTCGATAAAACGTTTATTAAATGACCGCCTCTGGAGTGGTTGCAGCAGTGCATCTTTTTGATGTAGTTTTCGACCACTTTTCTACACATTTCGGAGGACATCACGCCGATAACTTGACCAATGTTGGTTTTCAAATGCTTCAACGTTTGGGGATTAACCGCGTAAACACGGTCTTTGACGTAGCCCAAAAAAAAAAAAAGTCTAACGGCGTCAAATCGCATGATCCTGGTGGCCAATTGGCGATGTCAAAACTTGAAATTACGCTTTCTGGAAACTTCTCATGCAATAAAGCCAAAATCGGTCGTATTTTGTGGCTGGTGGTACTGTCTTGTTGAAACCACTTATCGTCCTATTCTTAATCTACAATTGCAGTCCAAGAAAAGTTGGTTATCCTACCGCCATAGCGCTCTGAATTGAAATTCGGATTATCCATCACACTTTCAATAGCAGAAGCGATATTTTTGGCAGTGCGTACATAGCGATGATGCACAGGCTTGACCACATCTGTAACGCTTCTAGTCTGTTCTAATTTCCTTATAATATTATCAATTATTTGCGCAGAAGTTTGATTATGACGACCATAATCACGCTGTAAGTAAGTTTTAACTATTTTCACGTCTTCTTTGGTTGTTAAACGATTCATATTCGTAAATGGCAAACCTTTCACTAAATAATAAATAACACTTCAGATGACAGGTATTTAACAGCTGACAGCCTTGCCGGATCGGCTAAATGGATAATCCTCTATTTACTTTATGGGATCTCAGGCAAGTAAAGTAGAGAGTAGAGGGTTTACAACTCAACTAAATTTTGAAACTCTCTGCCAGATGTAGTCGCAGAAAGAGAAAACCAACAAACATGGAGGTGCAATTTAAAATTGAGCGACTTTTGCGAAACATTTGGCACTACAATTTTGTTACAATAGTTGAATTTAACAATTAATTTTTTTTTTTCAATTTTGCTTTGTTTTATGTGATTTGTCCACATATGATCTATGTCTGTAGATTATTCATTGAAATTAATCTACTTCTCATTCCAATATTTTATTCCTTTCGCATCTGTTACATTTAAGCTGTTAAACTGCCAATCTAAAATGCTTGATTGATATCTAAACGCCATTGAATGATCGATTGATTAGCAAATTCACAGAATTGTAAAGAATCTCATCAGGTGATTCATGTCACATTCCTATTTCCGTTCCAGCAATTTGTTTTTGCTCACAATCTAACGCGCTTACAAGTGTACAGTGGGTGCAAATGCACTCTAACAATGTTCACGATCAAAACGAAAGGCTTAAATTCATTCATTAAAAAAAAAACAGAAGCAACAATTTACCTTTTGTTTACTAGTGGCAGTAACAAAGAAACATTGTTGTTGCATTTTAATCAATAAACAGATATTAAATTAACTAAACAACAGTGAAAAAAAAGTTATTTTGATATGAATCCGCGATATCATATCGGTTAACGACATTAACCCATCGATTTGTTTGGTAGTCACACTCACGCCACACATTGTTGCCTATCTAAGCGAAATTGTATTAACGTATTGTGTAGTGAATCATGGAGCGAAAGATAAATTCAGATATCTTGAATTATCTCGTAGTTCGCCATAACACCTCTCTAACTCATAACGATAGTGGTTATCTGCCATAACCGGTTGTAGTTCACACTAAAAAAAAAAATAGTCGCGTGATTGTTGTCTTTACTAAATCGCTCATGTAAATATTTAAGTGGCAACTTTGTTATAGCACCGGTAAAAAGTGTTGCCATCCGTTAACAAAACCCATAACAAAGCATAGAAGAAATGTTACAGTATATTTGATAACGTTTTTTTTAACAAATTGTATTTTCGTTCGTTTTAAAATTTCGTTTTCAGTTTTTCTTTTACATTGCAATAACCACAAGCGTAAATTGTTTAATTAGCTCATACTTATGATGTTAACTTGTATGTAATCCGTAAAAATAGCTGCAACAGTTATAACATTGTAACAAAATGTCTGTAATATTAACTAAAATACTTAAAATTAACTATAATCATTTTATTTCTCTACTTTCAGGTGAGTTCCTTTATGAATTTAACATACAAATATGAAATTTTATTGGCCACATTTTCCTTAATAATAAGAATTCCGGATACAGATGATTGAGTTATAGATAGGTAAGTGAACATTTTTTTAAAGCAGAAAAAAAACAAAAAAAATAATAATAATAATGGGGGTATTTTAGATCTATTCAAAAATATTTTGTAATTTTACATTGAATTTATTGCACTAAATTCGTCCAAAAGCCATAAATCGATACAAATTGATTCGAATTTGCAAGTCAGAAATTTCAGTTCAACGAACTGACTAACATATATGTATATCTTGATTGAACGTCTTTTGGCGTAGCTGCAAAAGTGTGAGTGGTGCCAGAAGGGGCGTGGTAAATTTCTTTGTACTTGTGCTCTTAAAGCACAATAAAAGCAGCAAAACATTTTGCAAAATCCTCTGTTTGAGGAAAAAAAGGATCACAAATTATTATCAAATCAGTGAATTTTTATGTGAGATATACTAAGGGGCGTGGCAGTGCAATAGCAGTAGCAAAGTAAATAAATAAATAGGAGTATTTTAATTCTATTCAGAAATATTTTGTGATTCTATGTTGAATTTGTTGTATCAAATTCGTTTAAAAAGCCATAAGTCGATATAAATCAATTTGATTTTGCAAATCATAATTTAAAAATCAGCACAGAAATCTCAGGTCAATGAATTGACTTACATATATCTTGACTCAACGTCCTTTTGCGTTGCACCCATGATTTTTTCTCCCACAATTCTGGTCGTTTTTTTCGTATTGATTCACGCAAACGGCGCATAACTTCAAGGTAATACTCCTTATTTACAGTACGATCTTGTGGTAAGAACTCCTGATGCACTACGCCATGGTAATCGAAGAAAACACAGAGCAAAACCTTGACATTTGATCGAACTTGGCGTGTTTTTTTTTTGGTCTTGATCATATATCCATGATTCGTCACCAGTTATGACCCTTTTAAGCAAATCTGGATTATCGTTGACGTCACTCAACAATTCCTGAGCGATGCTCATGCGAGGTTGTTTTTGGTCAAAATTCAGCAATTTTTGAACGAACTTCGCTGCCACACGGTTTCTGCCCAAAATTTCTGAAAAAATTGCATGGCATGAGCCAGCCGATATCCTGACATCTTCAGCAACTTCTCTAATTGTGATTGGACGATTCTCCATAACAATTTTCTGCACTTTCTCAACATTTTCATCGGTTATTGATATGCTTGGGCGTTGAGAGCGAGCGTCGTCATTCACGTCTTCTCGACCTTCTGTGAGAAGCTTGTACCGCTTGTAAACATTTTTTTGACTCAGAGTATTCTCACCGTACGCCATTGTCAACATTTCAAGTGTTTTTGAGCACTTAATTCAATTTTTTACATAAAATTTGATGCAACTTCTTTGATCCATTTTTTTTCGATATTTATGCCTCTCACAAACAAACTAAACATGCTATATAGATAAAACCGTCAACATACCTTCGACACGAGTGCGCCAAGATAAAAAAAAGAGAAAATAATAGTCGAAAGTAGCCCACGAAATTTGAAAATTTCCCCTTACTTTTTCAACACACCTCGTACCCCTGGTCGGCCATCAACATGTTCACATCGTTTATGTGATGTGAACTGAGGTTCACATCGATAAAATGAAAGAAATACCAGCTGATAATCGCCTCGCCATTTAGCTTGAAAGAAATAGCCGTTGATCTTTCTGTGTCTCACGTATCAATTCGCAGGATATTGGACTTTTTTTCGTACGAAGCGCATGGGCGCTTGACTATCGAATTTTCTTCAAAAACTCATTCGCCTAGAAATCGCCGAAGGCATGCTAGAACCAGTTACTTCCGATCCCACATTCATAAAACGATGTATAACTGGCTATAAGACATGGGTTTACGAGTTTCGCATGTAAACCATTCAACAAACTTTGGAATGGCGCATTCCAAGTGAGCCCACCAAAAAACAAAAACCAAAAGAAATACATCAAAACCCCTCCAGAATGAATGAAATTAGCCCCTTCTCCCCAGCTAGAATTTATTGCTACGGCAATGGTCGATTTGCTCAAATAGGAGTATGTGGAATTACTCATATATGTGCAGATATAAATCATGTATGCAAGTGCGCTATAGAATAGCGTTTAAATATCCTTACACCTGTATTGTGATAAGTTCAGATATTTAGTTTTTCTCTTTTCTCAGATAGCCCACATTTTAGAAATTAATTTTTTCACGGAAATGTAGAAATTCTTTAAAGTATACGTATTCGTACATATGTAATATATTTAACATGTTTATTTGTCTGCAATTACGTATAAATTATAACGAAATCTTCATGTGCGTATAATCACATCCGCTATTCGAAATATGCACGCACAAAGTGTAATTAAGTTATTGCAGTTTTCATCCATACATGTTTTTTAATGGCAACCTATACGGTAATGCGTTTGCTTTTGCTTCATTTTCATTCCAAGACTTTGTTATTATTTAAAGAATATTTAGTTGTTAACATGTTGTTGATTTATTACGATTGTAATCGAGAATCAACCCAATTCTCACCCAGAAAATAAAAAACACTTCAACGTATTTCCTATACTCATTTGGCGCTCTTATTTCAAAATGTTTTCAGCAAAAAGTGCAAAACGTATTTGGTTAGTTGGTAACGAGTTCTACTTGACACGTAATAGTACAATACAATATATAGGAGAATACAAAGTACGTATGTATGCACTATCATCTTTATGCTACAATTATGCATCATTGTTAACACTGGATTATAATCTTTAAGAGATGCAGAGACGTGGTTGGGAGCGAAGATTTGCACTATGTTGAACTTAACTAAAAAATTGACAACTTCTTTGCCAAAAATATTACCATTTGACTTTATGCATCTAGAAATCACATATTGAATGAGAATAATGCAATATTTTTGTGTTAGTAAAAATATGATAATGCTGTAATATTATCTATCAAAAAAGTGCATCCATGGAAGCAGAAATTCAGCACAATATGTGGAGTAATACGGTACAAATTTACTTAATCACCAATGAGTTTAACTAGACTTGTCCATGAGACGGAAGCACTTTTTTATGGTGTAGTTTTGTTTTAAAAGTTTCATGTGGGCCACCGTATCTATAAAAAAGGATATATTTTTGTGAATTTTTTCATTTTAACAAAGAAATTTTCTTGTGAAATTTGGCTTTTCATACCAAAATTAGCCTGCAAATAGTAGTGGTTCTCGAATTATTTCTTCTGAATTTTCTATAAAAAAAATCACCATTCGACTTTATACATCTAGAAATCACATCTTGAATGAGAATAATGCAATATTATTGTGTTTGTAAAAATATGATAATGCTGTAATGATATCTACCAAAAAAAAGCATCCACAGAAGCAGAAATTCAGCACAATATATGGAGTGCTGTGGTACAAATTTGCGTAATCACCAATGAATTTAACTAGACTTGTCCACAAGACGGAAGAACTATTTTTATGGTGTAGTTTCTTTTAAAATTTTCATGAGAGATACCTTAGCTATGAAAAAGTATTTTGGGAAATTTTTCATTACAACAAAGAAATTTTCTTGTGGGATCTGGCTTTTCATATCAAAATTAGCCCGCAAATAGTGCTTTTTGTTTTTAAATATGATTCTCGAATGATTTCTTCTGAATTTTCTAATGTAAACTCCATATTGTAAGAGTTTCTTTTCCCTTAAGTTTGTACCCAACAAACTTATAGAATTTGAAAAACGTCGATACGAAAATTTCAGGCATGTGAACTCACTTCTATATACTCGTATACCAATCACCCAAAGTTTTTTAGCTTTGCTGCAAAAGTGCGAGGACTGTCAGAAGGGGAATGGCAAATCGCTGGGCTCTAATCAAAAAATAATCTGAATTAATAAAGGAGTGCTCTGGTAACAAATTGTAAAGGGACAACTAATACTTGGTAAATCGGTCAATTTATTTTCATTAACAGAAAAAAATTTACAAAATGTTAGATTAGTGCTAAGCTATACAGAATTTATAGCAATCGAATAAAAGGTATGAATGTAGGAATATATAGGTCAAGTTAGGTAATTTGTATGGGAGGTACCAGAAAGAACGATATCCATCCAATTTTTTACTATTAATGTAATATGATTGCTAAAAACGTAAGTAACTGCAGCTAAAGGATTACGAATTGTAGCAGAAAAATTAAATTTCTATAAACCGATCATTTCATGGGCTGGTACCAGGAGGCAATGCTGACAGCATTCGTTTTAAGAATTAAGTTTACGAAGCGTACGATGTGATCGACTATGGTGCAATGGTTAGTACACTACGACTATTGTTCGCATGAAAGCAGGTTCAAACCTATCATTATTTGAGCTACGGTCACCTCGATGTGTCTGGCGAACACTTCGAGCAGTCAAGTAATCGACAAGTCTTGTAAATGCTTCCCAAACAGTGACGTCCGCAGTCGTTGTTAAACTGTGGGTCCCGTTGAGTGAGTCTTAAAATAGAATGCGTGTAAGCTCATCGAATGTGAGAAGCTTTTCCATGTCTTATTCGCGAGATGCAAGGCAAGTTGTTCAAGCGCATGATGTGTACAAAATTTGAATGATTTTAGTACACTTTTCTCCGAGATATGATCCTTTCCTTCTGGTAAAGGTATATAAATAAAATTAAATAAAATTAAATTTAATTCCTATTAACTGTATAATAGCTTATTCTATATTTACATATATGTATATATGTATGTATATATATATGGGTTAAATCTTCCATTTATGTATATGGAAAGGCGTTGTTAACCGCTCACTTTTTTTTAACTTTGCCATAAAGCAGCGGAATGGACAAAAATATAGGTTAGCTTACGAATTTGTGGTTGAAATAGTAAATTTATATGGATAAATTGGTAGATTTGTATGGGAGGTACTAAAAGGTACCCGTCGATTTTCGTTTCTAGAGATAACCTTATCTATCACATGATGTGTGTGTCAATTTTGATAAAATTAAGTTCAACTGCTTGAAAGATATGAAGCTAAGAATATATCAGTTAAATTGGTAATTTATATGGGAGATGCTAGAGAAGGCGTGGTTGTATAAATTAATGCATGCGACAAAAATGTAGGCTACAATAGCCTACTTATTAGAAATTCCGGAAAAAATTTGAATTTCGGAAAATCGGGACTATTTATATGGGAGTTAGCAGAAAGTTTGTGACAATGCACCTTCATAGTGAGACTCAACTTGTACCAAAATTTTGACTTACTATAATTCATACAAGAAAAGAAGATTCTAATTTAAAAATAACTGAATTATAGGGTGATTTTTTAAGATTTAAGTATTTCAGGTTGGCAGCACTGGTTGGTAATGCCGTCCAAATGTCATCTGTCAAAGTAAAAAGTGTACAGTATACTCTGCCATTTCATCATGGAAAGAGTAACAAACGAGCAACAATTGCAAATTGTTGAAATGTATTATAAACATTCGTGCTCTGTGGCGAATGTGCATCGTTTGATACGACCATTTTAGGGTCGTCATAATCGACATGCTGAATCAACAATTCGTGCTGTTATCTCCAAATATCGCTCTAAATTTACTTTGTTGGACATAAAACCATCAATTCCCATGCGTAGAGTGCGTAGCGAAGAAGAAAATATTGCAGCCGTAGCGACCAGTGTTAATGACGATCGTGGAATGTCAATTCGTCGCCGTTCTCAGCGATTGGGCACGTGTTACTCAACCACAAGGAAAACATTACATGTCGATTTGGGTTTGAAAGCCTATCAAAGAATTGAAGCCGAATGACCAACCACAACGTCTATTTTTTGGTAAATGGGCCTTACAAAAGCTCAATGAAGATCCGCTGTTTTATCGAAAAATTGTGTTCAGCGATGAGGCTCATTTCTTGCTCAACGGATACCTAAACAAGCAAAACTGTCGCATTTGATGAACAGCCATGTGCCATACCGATGCATCGCAACAACATTTACATGAAATTATCTTTAAAAATTAAATGGCAAAGACCTATTTATCGATTCCAATAAAAAAATTTTAATGTATGATGCAAATTTGGGTGTTTTATTCGATTTTTAAAAAAACTGCTATTAAAAAATTACCCTTTTGTATCACTCATTTGGCATGGTCAATTGGTCGATTTCTTAAATACTGTCAAACATTATAAATCAATTTAAAGGACAAAAGTTTAAGTTGTTGTAGTCTACGACTATGGAAAAAATTTGAATTTCGGAAAATCGGTCAGTTTGTATGGAAGATACTAGAAGTTAGAAGATATACAAAACAAAATTGTTGTGATAAAGTTTAAGAAGTTTTATAAAGATTTACGGCAGGTAGTGCGTTTACCAGCCAGCCATTCAGATACGGACAATCGCGTAATCAACTTAAAAAGTTATACAATACATTTGGTAAAAAAAATATAGTTTGTACTTTAAACGTTTCCTCTCGGACTTCATTCCCACGGTTGAAGGTGTAAAAAAGCACACACCGAAAATGTTCTCCAGAAAAGTATCTGGCAGTCGAATTTAAATAAATTATTTGCAACTCGATGCCTTTCAGTATACAGAACTACTGAATTTGATTAGTTTTTGATATAAAAGCGTTCGTTTGAACGTAATGAGTAAGCACGTAGTGTGCTTTTTGAATTGGTAAAAATTTTATTCTTTTCAAATGAAAATAGTATTTTTGCAAAGATTACCTTTTAGAACTCGCAACTGATGGAAATCATAACCGAAAAAAGCTTAATCGAGATTTACGTCATCGCAACTAAATAAGATTTAAGATGATATTAAATAATTAAAAAGATAATCAAGTTGATAAGCAGATAAGATAGACATAGAGTAAATACTCATCATGCCCTGACAACACTCAATTTTGTGTAGAAATATTAAATGAAACTGATGAAATAGAAAAACTCAATAGGGATCATATTCCAAATCTCTGCTTCACATCATATTTGACATATATTTTTATATAAAACTCATACTTTGTAAACGGCCTAAACCCTTTTCTCAAAACCATATATATTACCACTATATAGATTATTTGGATGCAAAAGTCAATACCTCCATTAACAAATATTTGGAGAAGTTGACAAAGGAATTTGTAAGTCCAAGTGTAAATAGGATTTAATGAAAACTGAATTTTCTGATGATTTTCCTTACAGCGGAGAAGGCGCATTTTAGCCACAGCAGCAAACTTATGATTTTCTCGATTCCCTGCTGCTAAAATCTAAATTTTCTAAATGAAGAGGCACTACCTTGTGCTTCCAAGCCATTCAGATACGTATGGAATAGAATTTATATCTTATATGCTGTAGTCAACGGCAAGATGACCAAGTTCGCTTACTGTGAAAAAGGTTGCAGAAAATGGGAAATAACGAAATTCTTGTGCAAATTATTGTATTAAAATATACTCCAGTAGGTCATTAAATGGTCGACTTTTAACATTCCTGTTTGTCTTCATCTCTGTCAAAATCCTTCAACGCACTTTTCAGAAATTTCTAATTACCCTAAGTGTCCGTTAGTCAAATATTTTTACATTTGGAAGCTAATTCTAGCCACTGACATAATAAAACACATCTTTTAAAGCAAGTTTACTAAACAATTAACAACAAAACATAGACATATTTTGGTGAACTTGTAAATGCGATGGAAACGTAAGATATCTCAGGTTCTTAATGATAAATATTACTATGTCATTAATGCTTTTTTCATACAGAAAAGTGTCTTTGTGTTTGCTTGCCATAGAGTAAAGTGTCTTTATGGATCCCTCTTATTTCAAATATAAAATTTTCAAATAGAACATTGGCTTTACGGGCGCCTTTCATGTAAGAAATGTATTTATAGATACCTTCCATCCATTCTTCTATAAAGACACATTTCCTAAACAAAATGTATTCATGGGCAGCTTTCATGTAGAAAAATATTTTTGTAGACGTTTTTCTTACAGAAAAGTATTTTCATGTGCAATGAAAAAAAATGACTTTGTAGGCACTTTTCGTATAGAAAAGTTTCCACATTGACACTTTTCATATAGCGAATTATCTACATTGACACTTTTTATAGAGAGAAGTGTCTTCATTGACACATTTCATATAGAGAAGCGTCTTCATTGACACTTTTCAATGACACTTAAAGAGAAGTGTCTTTACTGATACTTTTCATACAGAGAAGTGTCTTTATTGACACTTTTCATGTAGAGAAGTGTCTTTATTGACACTTTTCATATAGAGACGTGCCTTCATTGACACTTTTCATACAGAGAAGTGTCTTCATTGACATTGAGAAGTGTTTTCATAGACACTTTTCATACAGAGAAGTGTCTTCATTGACATTTTTCATACAGAGAAGTGTCTTCAG
>JAHXMU010000401.1:27998-75773 GCA_019455685.1 Philornis downsi | reverse complement strand
CTTTTCTTATAGAAATGTATCTTTATAGACACTTTTCATATAGAAATGTGCCTTTGTAGACACTTTTCATATAGAAAAGTGTTTTTTAGACACTTTTCTTATAGAAATGTGTCTTTATAGACACTTTTCATATAGAAATGTGCCTTTGTAGACATTTTTCATATAGAAATGTGTTTTATAGAAACTTTAATACAGAAATGCCTTTATAGTCACAAGGCCTGATCTCCTTCCGTTCAAGTAGCCACACTTGGCTGAGTATTGTTTTTGAAGTTGTTGTCACTTTGACTAAACTAAATTTGACCCAAATGATTGAACGTCTTTCCCAGGAACATTTTTCGCTTCTTGAAGAAGTTAGAATTTTCCTTAAGTATCCTTCCCAGTTGAGACCGTCCCTGGCACAACATCTTTTATGTACTTTAAATTTATGTGCATAATTTTTTGCACGGTTTTCTGTACTTAACGTTACTTCAATGTATTCTTAAATGTGATGTAAGTAATCTATGTAAACACTACACTTGTCCGTCCGTCAGTCTAACCACTACTTGTGATGTAGGAGTTGTTGTAAGCGAGATTTACAAGACAATGGAGTGGCGTCTTAGTTAAAAATACAAAATTAAAGCGTTTTTCTTTCATGCTCTCAATGTTAATGATATATTGTGACATAATGTTGAAGTCTTACGTCTCTGTTCTACAACTCTCTACTGCGTACTGACTGACTGACTACATCCACTAGGCGAGTGGACGGAACTACTCGCCGGTGTCTTGTGGAACCATGTAAATCGTTCACTGGGTTAACAGTGGTAAACTGGCACTACTCCTCGCTCATTACTGGAACCCGTCAACTTCTAATCAAGCTATGGCAATGCCGACTCCAAAAGGCGTCCGCTGCCTGGACTGAGAATGTAAATTTAACATGTTAATGACCATCTGAATGAGATCGGCGGAACATACAATTGTCTGAGAATGAGGTGCAAGCATGAGCATTTGTTGTTTGCTGTTATGCTTCTGATTACTGTTGGCATCTAATGCAATTTCCGAGTTGTAATTCAATATCGGCAACATTTCATTGTGTCTGCTGTTCAAGAGGAAAAACAAAAGGCTTCATTGACACGATCAGTTGCAGACAAAGTGGAAAAAGTTAGTGTAAAAGAAAGAAAGACTGACACTGTGTCCAGACATATTTCTAAAGTTGTTAACCTTGTTGTGGGAATCAGTTAGAGATAAGTAGTTTCTACAGAATATTAACAAGATAAATATTATCTTGAGACACGGGTAAATTTAACACATGCGAGTAATAAACTTAGTACACCTCGTGGAATGTAATAAATTATCCGATAACTAAGAGTACCTCCTACAAGCCCGTATTTTAGAGAAGTGAAATGTGAGGGTTCTGATCGTGCTCTTCTTTACCTTTGCGTTAAACCTGCCACAAACATACACTCACATAACCTCAAAGCTCTTGTTAAGGCAAAGCAAAAACCGTATGTAATCAAGCGCTAAGGAAGCTAGGCAACGCTAAGCTACATGCCCTTGAAATAGCCACAGTCTATTCAAAACCATCTGTCAACTATGAAGACGAAACATCTGTAATTGTTTCATTTCTGGCACACAATGGTGCATCATGTGGGAAAAGTAGACGAGGTATGAAAAACCGTTCTTTCGTAAACACTGCCACAATAAAATATGACATATTGCGGAAAAGAATATTGCATACATGGCAATGCTGTAGCCATTTCTAACGCGTAACCTAAGCAAATACTATTAAGAGAGGAAATCTTTTTAAATAGAAGGAAATGTTATGAAAGGATCATAAGAATATGAAATGTACAGAGAAGATAGAAATAAAGTCTGATAGATTTACCAAAAATGTAAAGGTAAAGGTTATGGTACGGAGCTGTTATCATTTAAAGACAATGATGATTTACCAGGTGATGATTCTGAAAGACAGCGCAAGTGAAGAAGACATGCTAATTGTTGGCGGAGGATTAACTGGGAGGAATAAGTGGGATGAGTATGGCAACAAGAACTTAAGAACAAAGCTACAAAGCTGGTGTATGCTAATGGTCTGTCTTCAGAGCTATTTAAGGCCGATAGCAGTGAACCAACAATGAGCATGTATCAGCTCTTAGACATTATTTGGCTAAACCAATGCAAGTCCCATAACTGAAAAATAAGCATATTACCGTCTGTGTTCAAAAAATCGATCTAAAAGTCGGTACCAAATATAACATTTCACATTTTGTCGAGTGTATTATAAGGTGTAGTAAAACGAAATCCATTATCATTGCGTAACATTAAAGGCTTTATTTAGCATCGTTAGAATGATTCGATTTAGGTCAAATATGCATCGCTTTATTCGATAACATATTGTCGATTTGAAGGTAATTCCATTATGCCTCTCTAATGTGAGGGCGGTTCCAAAACTAACCGACCTGACGTATAGATGGTGCTAGTTATTATTTTGGTGAAAAGAGGGAACTTTATAAAACATATGTTTTAAGTTTGAAAGCGCCGCGTTGATTAGTATTTTCAGTTGTGCCATCAAAGCTAAATGAATTTGTGAACATGGGAAAGTTTGGTCACCGTTATGTAATTCAATATTTCCATTTGAAAGGCCTCAGTCCAACCAATATTAAAGCTGAGCTAGATTCTACTCTGCACATTTTAGGTAGCAGAGTTTAAACGAGCCCGTACGAGCTGCCAAGGCGAACAAGGTGAACCGTAGTAGTCGACAAATTGAGATGTCTCCGCCAGACAGGGTTAAGAAAATCAACAAAATGGTATTGGATGATCGTCGGCTGAAGGTCCGTGGATTAACTGAAATAATAGGCATTTCAAGGAATTCAATCGTATATTGACCGAAGATTTGAAGACGTTGTTTCATCAAGACAATGCTCCAGTTCATACATCCACTATTATATATAGTGGCCAAAATAAATAAATTAAAGTTTGAATTGCTTCATCACGCACCTTATTCGGCATATTTAGCTCCCTCGGACTATTTTCTATTTCCAAACTTGAAAAAATGGATTGGTGATAAAAGATTTACCAACAATGAAGAGGTGGAGTCTGCGGTTGATCGCTATTTTAAGAATTTTGACAGTTCTTACTATAAACAGGCTATAGAAGCTGTTGAATATCGAGCTAAAGGGAGATTATGCTGAAAATAAAGAACATTTTTCCAAAATTTTTTGTGTCGTCTTTATTAGGTCGGTTTTTTCTTTGGCCGCCCTCCCTATTGACAAAAAAAAAAAACAAAATTTGGACAATCGATTTTCACAAGCTTCTCTTGAGGCGAATTGTTCACCAGCAAAATCATTCGCCATAGAGAGGAACAGGATGTAGTCACTTGATGCCAGGTCCGGACTATAAGATGGATGCACAAGAATAACCCAGTTAAGCTCTCAGAGCTTCTAGTGAGTCACTATCGATGTGCCTGGCATTGTCCTCATGGAAAGCTGCCTTATTTTTGGCGATTGATTCTTTCAGATGGTCCAATGGTTGACAGTACAGATCCGAGTTAAGAGTTTGGCTACAGGGGAGTAGATCATGGCAGATGATTCCCTGCCAATCCCAATAAACACACAGTAAAATCTCTATGAGCATCAACCCTGACCTGACCACCGTTTGCCCTGGCTTGCCGCTGTCGTGGTCGAAAGTTTTCGCTTAACGTTGTCACAGATAACCCCCATTTCATCATCAATCATCATAAGTTTCAGAAATGACACGATTTTGTTGCGATTCAACGGTGGGTGGTAGATGGAAACTCGGTCCATGAAATCTAACTCGAGTGGCAACCAAACATCGAACTTCTTTTTATATTCGGCTTTATTTAAGTGGTGTAAACGGTTTTGATGAGGGTCGGGCTTTGATGAGGGTCGGTCTTTACGATTATCATTAATCTACAGGCATTTTCGACTATTGCTCTTTCAGAGCGGAAAGAAATCGACGAAGTAAAAGTTGCGCGTGATTGGTTATTGCCAGAAACAATATTTATATTTTCATAAGCCTGGCTTGAGTTTTTGCCTATATCTATGTTAAACTGCAAAATATGGCTCATTTTCTTTTTGATGGTGTCCATTTTTTACTCGAACTCAAACAATATTAAGTCAAACGATCACAAAACTGTCCGCGTATCTTTCTAACACCATCTAGCGTAACTCGGTCGCACTTATACAGCGCACGATACAAAATACTAAAGCCATCTATTGGAAAAAATAATTGATTTGTTTTTACTATACCTCATAATGTTAGAAACTCATAAATGAAATGAAAGTAATTGAAGAAAACTATCGGTATAACTTTGATTTTTAGAGGACTTAGCGCGATTGTTTCGGTCTTGCTTCAGCTTTGCCACGATACTCTCTCATCTGGTCGGTTGTTTGTAAATTATAAGCATAAAGCTAAGCTTCTTCTTCTGTAATAATGCGTTTTTGAATGTGTTGATGGCCAAAACTTATGTCTCCAAATGTTTTAAAACAATAATGTTTTTGGAAAAAAACTGCGTATTGGTATCAAACCAATCCAGATTTAAGGGTTTCAGTTCCAAAATATCTTTTAAAATGGAATTGGGTGAAACGTTTGAGATGCAAGTAGTATCAACAAGTTCTCTAATTGTTGGTCAAGAGTTTTTGGATCCAAAATTGTGGTTCCTTTAGACATGTCTTTCATCAGTACAGGCTGTTGGTCATCCAAAGTGCCCTTCATGTTTAAATCGTTTTTTAGGCCACTTGCAAATCCTTCTTTCCGACAAAATCTGTTCACTGTAGGTCTGTGTATTTGCATACATCTGTTCACTGTAGGTCAAAATCTGTTCACTGTAGATCTGTAGCAGACATTTCATATCTTAAATGAAATTTAAGACAATTTCTTTGCTCAACGAAATTGAACACTGTAAAAATCGCCTAAATCTGTTTTCGTTTCATATCAACAAACTAAGGGTAGCTCAAACGCTAACGACATCTATGACACGAAATTTGACACAAATATTAGTCGCAGTGCTACAAACTTAGCAAAAAATATTACCGAGGATCAACATGTCTGCATAATTTAAATTGAAATCTAATCTTACTTTTCAAATGTATTAGCATAGTCGATTCATAATTGCGACCTATGCTCTGGCAAAAAGCTGCATATGAATGACAGATGAACGGTTCAGGAAATGATGAGGATTGAGTGTACAGTTTGGTGGGCCTATGTTTAAAATTTCGAAGTGCCTTCCTAAATTGCTACAGATATCTTTATGAAAATTCGTAAGTTAAACGTGAGTTTTCATTTGGAACTAAACCCGTCAAGTGCATCGGCCAAGAATAATAAACAGCCACAAGAGAAACAACAAACAAAACGTGTGACACAGTTACTAAGGGGCGACTCCAAAGAAACTACCAACCACAAGAAACTACTTCACAGTCATGTTGGCAATGACGATGACTAGTCTGCGCAGAGGAACAGGCAAGTTGCCCCTCGCTCCACATAGCCATGATAGAAATCTTTCACATCTCACGCAAATATTGCATAATCATGTGTGCCAACGGCAACATCAACAACGACAACATCTGCATTTGTTGGTTAACTAAAATATTATTGTAGCATTTTTTTCTTATTTGTTCAGATTTTTTCTTTTTGTATATTTTGCAAGTTGAATTTCTAGAACGGCCACTTTAGATGGGAACAGGTGTTGAATGCTGTCATCTACATTTAAGTACGTAGAGTGCTAAGCTTAAGAAGTTTATCCTGCTTGCCGCTAAAAACTTTTCAGAATTTGAATCACTTCACGTTCCAGTTTATGCATCAGTTAGAAAGACGAAACTCTCCATCGCCATCATCATTTGCGACAGACAGCCTTAACCGTGTGACGTTGCAACAAGTGTTGGCTTTGATTTTGGTGCTTGCCACAAGCAACGGTAATCGAAAATAAATTGAAAATTTGGTTATGCCTCAAAAACGTGTTGCATCATCATCATCACCGCAGCACTGTTAACTGGTGTGGTGACGGCGATGGTGATGGTGGCTGTAATTGCGGCCAATTATTTATTTGTTTTTTTGTTCTGTTGATGTTCTTGTTGTTGTCTTTAAAACCGTTCAACGATTAAGCGCCTAAGTTCAAAAAATCTTTGCCACAAAATTATCCATTGAAGCGGTAAATGAAACCTAACAAAATTCTATTAATTGGCTTCAAGAACAATAAAATTTGGTAAAACAAAATAAATAAAAAAAAAAAAACTGTAAATGTCAATTGGACAAATTTTATAAATACAATGTGGTAAATATGTAAATTAACAGAAACTACTTTGTTTATGGCAAACATATATGCGAAATATTTTTCTTAAGTTTGTTGAAAATCATTAAGTCGGAAAGCTTCGGTCGTCTATTTCCACCAGTACACAGTGGGACCATTTGCAAAAAACAGTGATAATAATCAATAAATAATAATAAAAGAAGATCCAAATTGTTAATGTGATTATTTTGAAATGAGTGGAGCTGGAGTTTTCAGGCGTTGGGAACATTTCGTTTAGGAACAACTTATGTAAGACCGGGTGAACGGAAGAATACTACAGAGATCGGAGCTCGAAGTGTTTCCGATTAAAAATGCTGAAATTCCATCGTTTGTTTTTTCTTTTTTTTTAACAAAAACTTCAAAAACATTTAAACTTTTAAGAAATATATGTTATTGTTCGATGTAGCCACCTTTAGCGCGAAAATAATAGCAGCGAGCCTGTTCGGCGGGGCTTTACACGCTGCTCGAAATTGGCTTGATGGCATTTTGTTCTATTCTGGGTGAAGAGCAATTTTTAAAGCACTGACAGTCTCATATTTTTTAACTGACACTTTGGCATCCAGAGTGGACCATGTGGAGAAATCCATTGAGTTTAAGTCTGGGGAAAATAACGGCCATTGTTGTGAAGAAATAATGCTGGGAATTTGTTCTTATAAAAAACATTGGGTTTCACAGGCTTTATGGAGCCGCCGAGTCTTGTTGCAATTGTCCAATGGTTGTTCCCCAATTGTTTATGAGCCCATGTTAGCAAAACATAATCATTTCACGCCCCTTTCGATGAAAACGAGTGGTGAGCTTCATATGGTAGGTACCGACGCTCACAGCATCTCTGATGCAGGCGCTTACTTTCGCAAAGCAATTCACTAGTCTAAATTGTCTCTTGATTTGCACGGTAACCATAAACGATCATCTTGTTTGTTTACATATTGGTGAAACGTAATTTTTTCATCAGCAAAGACGAAACATTTAATCTGAAAGTCCACATTTTTAAGCTCCCGCCAACGTGTTTAGACGCCTCTGCTCTTGCGGAGCGAACAGTGTTTTGGACGGGTGCTAAATCTTATACTTTTTGTATTTTATAGGGTTTAAATTACAGTTAATCTTTTACCTTGGCTTCCATGCTACGAGTAAACACATTGAAAATGTTTGCCAATTGAGCTGTGTTTTGTTGGGCATCACCTTGAATTATGGCCTCTACCATTCGAATCATTTCTGGCGTTGTTGCTGTTTTCAGATGTCCACCTCTATGGCATTTTTTTATGCCATCAGTGTCACTGTAACGTGTAATGGTCGGATATACAAACATGTGGTAGCTCATTAACCATGGCTGTTTGCGATTTTCCAGCCAAATACAAAGCAATAACACTGTTGCGTTTAGAATCCATTTCGATAACTTTTGCTAACAATGAGGTAAAACGACATGCTTTCATAGACTTATAAACAACATCACAGACTAAGGCTTTTCAAAAAATAAGCGCGCTGTTATTAGCCGTTTGACTGGTGTAGCAGGCTATCTATGTACCGGGTTATCCATTATTCAGTTTCACACATAAAGCTATGATTTCGATGAAACTTTTATTTCATTATAATGCTTGGATCTTACCATTATGTACGAAATGCATGGATGCATGAATTTGTCATTTAAATAACCATCTCTGGATTGGTAGCAGCTGTAAATCCTTTTAAGGTAGTTTCCGATTACTTTTTCGCACATTTCGGGCGGTATATCGGCGATAACTTGACAAATTTTAGTTTGGGGATTATTCGCGTAAACGACGTCAAATCGCACGATCTTGGTGGCCAATTGACGTCGCCAAAACGTGAAATTACTTCGCTTTCTGAAAACTTCTCATACAATAAAGCCAAAATCAGTCGTGTTGTCTCGCTCGTGGCACCGTCTTTTTGATGCCACATATGGCATCAGAATTTTCAATTGCAGGCCATAGAAGTCAGTTATCATACGGCCATAGCGCTCTGAATTGGCGGTAACAGTTCCTCCAGCGTCATTTTCGACCTTAATGCGCTCCAAACAGTCACTTTCTCCGGATGCAATGGCTTTTCCACAATCACTTCTGGGTTCTCCAAGCGCCATATGCGACAATTTTGCTTGTTGATGTTACCACCGAGTAAGAAATGAGCTTCATTACGGTTGAATCACAACTTTTGTAGTAATTTTTAACTATTTTTACGCGTTCGTGGGTTGTTAAACGAACCATATTCGTAAATGGCAAACCTCTTACTAAATAAATAACTCTTCAGATGATAGGCATTAACAGCTGCCAGCCTTGCCAGACCGACAGTTTTGGATATGGAAATGGATAATGGATACACGGATTATAAACTGCCATGTTATTTTCAAAACATCAAATAAATCTACCAAATAAATATAAACTAAATACATTTAGAGTGACTTAATCAAAAATGCATATCTAAAAGTGTTGCCCAATTCACTGACTCCATTGACTTACTAACCAAATAGCTGAAGGTATTCAATAAAACCTCCATGCGTATTTTTTTTAGGACTAAGAAACAAATAGGTGCAAAAAGATATAATTGTCCAAAACAAAGGACTCCAGCGAGAATTCTATTATGGCTCAACCATAGAACAAAATGATAGAGGGTAAAGAGTACGAAACCATCCCCTTGTGGTGATATCGTCTAGACCAAATAGGTGAAGTGAGAAATTTGAGAAACAGATACCTGCCAGCATAGACTGCACCAGAATAGTGAACTTTGGTAAGAAGACTTTCCTCTCCTTCTAAAATACGAATTGATGGTGGATTAAACGGATGAAAGCAGGATTATTAAAAAATCATTTCTAAGACCAAATGCATGAAAACATGGAATTTCCGAAATTTATTACTTTACAATATCTAATCTTAGTTATCTCTGTCTGGCGTTGTATGAAAGCAATTGGGATACTCTAGATGGCGTTAAAAAGATAAGGTTTCGTATTAAAAAAAACTTGAACTTGATTGAGCGAGCGTCAAAGAACGATATAGCCACCTATCTTTCCTTTAACGCCAGTTATTTCGATCTGCTGATGAACACTTTAATTAGTCGAGGTGTTCATAAAGACTAGGTCCCGTTCAATATATCCACTTTCCATTTGTGGGATGCAAGGAATATGCTAGTTGAGCCAATGATTCATAGAAATATCAAAATTAAAATATTTGTGAAAAACAAATTTTTCTTTTCAAGAGGATGTACCGAAATTTATTACTTTACAATATCTAATCTTAGTTATCTCTTTCTGGCGTTATATAAAAGCAATTGGGATACTCTAGATGGCGTTAAAAAGATAAGATTTCGTATTAAAAAAAAATTGAACAGTTTTATGATTGCTTAACTCCGTATTGAGCGAGCGTCAAAGATATGGACCAGTAAAGAGAAAACATGCTATATTTTATAGTTTTTCTTTGATAAAGACGAAAACGCAAGCCAGCCGGCTAAAAATGTGTATGTTGTTTATGGTCATGATGCTGTAATAGCCAATCATACTCAATTTTAGATTCGGTGATTTCGTTCCGGTAATTTTCACGCATCGTGGTGCATGCGTTGGAGGTCCAATTGCCGAAAATGTCGAAAGAATTATTAAAAGCGTCAAGTTCGAAAGACAGATGTAAGCACTCCTTCGATTGCCCAGCAGCTAAATGTTTCTCAAAATTACCCCAAACGAAAGAATTGGGAATAATGTTGGCTTGCAGGTTCTCAATTGCAATCGGCTTGCCCATAGAGATAGTTGATTTTAGGCAGCTCCAAAAGGGAAAACTTTAGAGATCCGGTCTGTAGCATAAAACTAGTAATTTATGGAATTGTTCTCACAATAATACTATGGTCTGACAGTCTCTGTGACAGATAGCCCCGTCTTTTTAGAACAAAATATTTGCGAGATCTCGATCTTTTATCTAGCTAAGTATTTGTATGACAAAGAGAACAAAAATTCCGTGACAGATTGGAAAAAGGATATCTATGGAAATCATTCATTTGGAAAATTTGGCATCGAAATTTGTTGTGTCTCAAAGCAGGTCATTGTGAATGGGTCTGCTTCGTAACAGTGTGGTTGAAGATTAAATTTCTTAAAATCCTTAATACCCTACGAACCTTCCTTACATTTTACACCCCCATGTGGGAGTTTGGGTGATGCAACGCATCTTAGGAAAAATACCTAAAGTCGTCCATGGTGGTCCTTGATAAGCGGTCATTGAAAAAGCGGATGGGAATTATCAGATACAAATTCTCATTACGCTAACCAGAACAACGCTTAGAGTAGCGACGCTTTTTACCTGTGCGGTTTCTTCTCCGATGGTGCACAACTGGATTCACATGTGTTTCAGACACATCTTATCACACATCGTTTTCTTGATTTTAATAAAGAACTACATCATTGAGGAGCATCATTGCATACCCATTTCGATTGCAAACATTAAACCAAGTGGTGGAAGGTAGAATCATTAGAAAGTAACACATTCAATAAATTGTCAGTCAGTCAAGTTGCGATCATAGCATTCGAAGTAGTACGAGATAAACCCGGTCGCTACAAGACAAAAACCTCACACGCGATTTATGCTGAGGCCCCTGTTGGCATAGAAGGCAGCAATGCAGCAATTTGTTGCCGCTTTTGAGTGTATCTTAAGTGTTGCATGCAACCAACATAAAAATGCATGAAAGAATCATGAAATGTTATATCAACAACAATTCTTGAATGTCGTCGACCAAGTTTATGCCATTTCCAATTTGCGATTGCTGCAATGGATTGGAGAGAGGGGTGCTGCGAGCAGAGGACAAAAATTGATTTCCATCGAAAAGAGTCATTATTTTCGAAAGTAAGTCGAGCGTATCTCGCAACCGTCACCTTAAATCAAGAATCCATTCTCTTTATAAATGGGATCCTAGGCACTCTAGGAAAGGGAGAGGGGGACTCCGGTCGTTGTTGTGGCATCCATGACAATTGGAAAATTGTATTTATGTGGTTGTTGCCTTAGTTGCAAATCATGCATTCATGCAATTGCAGCAAAGAAAAGAGCGAGGAAATCACGGGAAGAATAGTGTTGAAGCATGTCAAACATATGGGAAGCATTATCATATCGTTGCCACCCCAGCATCGCGCCGTCGCCAGCATCGCAAGA
Source organism: Philornis downsi (assembly GCA_019455685.1). Lineage (NCBI taxonomy): Eukaryota > Metazoa > Arthropoda > Insecta > Diptera > Muscidae > Philornis > Philornis downsi. The sequence continues at coordinate 64,367 of JAHXMU010000401.1, read as the reverse complement.
GTTGCAAGTGTTGCATGGTAGCGCAACAAAGGTGTAGTTTTCACGATATTTCTGCAGTTTTAAGGTGGAGCATTCATTATTTCCACATATTTATGTGTTTACGGTTTATTAAACATCTGTAATCAAACGCTAAATGTGAGAAAAATGTGTAATTTTTTCTAATACTTAAATTAGGTTAATCGCTGTGCTGTTGCCGCCATTACAAAAGTGAAAGTAAGAGACAAGGGAGGAGGTTTGCAAGAAGGGATGGTTAAATAGAACAATATATCTTTCTCATTTATTAATTAGTTTCATACAGCTAATGGCTACATTTATTAAAATAATGAAGAATTTCCATTACTTCGCCGCCTATTGAATGTTAGATCATTGAAGAAGAATTTCATTAACTACTGGGTTATCAATTTTTCCGTTTCAAAAGTAAAGTTAAATAAAACACACATAAAGCTATATTTCGATAAAACTTTTATTTCATTATAATGTTTGGACCTTGCCATTGTGGATCGTCTCCTAATTGGTTGCAGCAGTAAATCCTTTCGAGGTAGTGTTCAACCACTTTTTCGCACATTTCGGGCGATATCTCGGCAATAACTTGTTGATGAATGTTGGCTTTCAAATGGTCTAACATTTGGGGAATATCCGCGTAAACTCGGTATTTGACGTAGCCCCACAAAGAATATCGAGAGGCACTAAATCTTATGATATTGTTGAAAAAACATGTCGTCTGACCATATCTGTAACGTTTGCAGTCTCTTCAAATTTCCTTATAACCTTGCCAATTCCTTGGACAGTAGGTCGATTATGACGACCGTAATCACCATGTAATGCAAGAAAAATACCCACGTTTGAATCACTACTTTGGTGGTAAATTTTAACTACTTTTACGCGTTCTTCAGTTGTTAAACGATGCATATTCTTAAATGGCAAACCTTTCACTAAATAAATGACACTTCAGATGACAGGTATTTAATATCTGACAGACTTGCCAGACCGGAGGTTTTGAAACCATTAAATGGATAACCCTGGATATAAACATATACATATATGATCGTAACAGACCGTGACACGATTTTTATTACACGTGACTACAGTTTGCATGCTTATGGGTTCCAGCACCGTTATAGCCACCTATCTGTCCTTTAACGCCAGTTATTTCGATCTGCTGATGAACACTTTAATTAGTCGAGGTGTACGAAATCATCATAAAGGCCAGGTCCCGTTCAGTATAAATATCGTAAAATAGCATGCATGTGAGCCCGCAAAGCGTGGGAAACTGTTCCACTTTCCATTCGTGGGATGCAAGGAATATTTTATTTGAGCCAATGATTCATAGAAATGTCAAAATTCAAATATTTTTAAAAAACAAATTATTCTTCTCAAGAGGATGTCAGGATGTATAGTTTTAGATCCATTGAATGGGAACTATCTTTTAACAGCGTCTACATTAGTTGGATCGGCTTTTACTTGATTTTTAATCAAGCCTGTAGAGTCGGAGTTCGGATCTGAATTGGAGCTAGGGTTCACCAGTCGGAGTTCAGTGATTACAGGCATTACAGATGCCTATTATTTTCCCAATAGATGACTTTAGTAATGTGCGCCTCGCGATGTATAAGTTCGATCGGGTTACGCTAGACGACGTTAGAAAGATAGATTTTGAACTCAAAAAACTATTCCGACAGTTTGGTGATTGCTTGAGTTGGAGTTTGCGTTCAACAGATGGAAAATTCTGCATATATCAATTCCAAATGCCCATTATTTTTTCAATAGATGGCTTTAGTAAACTGAATATCGCGTTGTATAAGTACGATTAAATTACGCTAGTTGGTGTTAGAAAGATAAGATTTCATACTCAAAAAACTAAACTACTCAAAGATGGATACCTGCAAAGAGAAAATATGCCATATTTTACAGTTTTTCTTCCATACAGGCGAAACACAAAACAGACTGTATATATGTATACTGTTTGTGGTTCTAATACTGTAACAGACAATCATGTGCAATTTTGATTTCGTCGATTTCGTTCCGGTAATATCGATGTCAAATATGCACCCCCTTCTGGAAGGCCAATTGTCGAAAATGTTGGTAGAGTAATGGGAATCGTTAAGTGTGACCATGATGTAAGCACTGTTTCTATTGCCCAGTAGCTAAATATTGCACAAAAATCCTTTACTTAAATAAAGCTGTACACAAAAAGAAGTTCAATGGGAGTGCCACACGAGTTAACGTAAAAAATGGACTGAATTTCCATCTGCAAACCATTGCTGAATCTCAACAAATTCGACTCATTTCTGAAGCGTTTGGTGACTGGTACTGAAATGTAAGTCACTTACGATAATGCCAAGCGAAAACTGAGTGATCTAATCGCGGCGTACTGGGGCAAACGGTTGCTAAGTTAGGATTAGCCGTGAGGAAGCTTTCTCTGTGTGTACAGTGGGATTGACATGAAACAATCTGCTATGAGCTGCCCCCCAAACTGTTTATTCGGACCTATATTATCAATAATTGAGGAAACAAATCGAACCGAAGCGGCCAGCTTTATTCAATAGGAGATTTATTGTGGGAAGGGAAGGCCACACACATCGATAATGACTCGCCAGAAACTCCGAGAGCTTGATTGAGAGATTTTTATACATCCACCTTATAGTCCGGACGTGGCACCAAGTGATTACCATGTGGATTGGTGAAAAATTTGCCTCAAAGAAGTTTAAGAAAATCGTTTTTTTGTCGAGCCTCAAATCTCGGATTTTATGGTTGTAATTTTCATCGATAATGGTCGTCCAGAGCGCTATTCTTTTTCAACTCGTTGTTGCTCTCCTTTGAACTGTTTATGCCTCTTGTAAATATTTCCTTCACTGAAGACCTTCTGCAGCATTCTAAACGTTTTCGCGGCAGGAATTCCATTTCGTAAACAAATTTTGATACAACTTCTTTGCTCAATAAAACCACACATTGAAAAGGTCGCCGAAATCACTTTTTGCTCCTTCCGCTCCGGGATGAGCTTTTCTATGAGAGAGACACAATGGAAATACTTTCGAAGTGGCAAAAAGTTATAAAAAACTGCATATTCGACCTAATTCGAATCATTCTAACTAAGCCATATGAAGCTTTCAACAGAAAGCAAAAATTATATATTTCTTTTTACTACACCCTTTCAGTAGTGTTACAAGCATAATATTGATGGCATTTGGCAAGACCAACCATAATGCTTTTATTGCCCCGGGTAATAGTTGAATCGACTGAAATGCAAGATCTTCTTTACATTCTTATGGTATTCTCCAAATGTGTCGGTCTCACGAGGGGGGTGCTAATAGTTTTCAAAAAATTATTTTGGGGAAAAGTGGCAACCTTATAAAACATATGTTTTAATTTAAAGGAATCCGTAGAGTCTGCGCTTGATAGCTATTTTAAGAAGTTTGACAGTTCTTACTATAGGTATAAACAGAGTATAAAGCTATTGAATATCACTGAAGAAAGTGTATCGAGCTAAAAGGAGATTATTTTAAAAAATAAAGAAAAATTTTATTTTATTTTTTTTTTTTTTTTTTGTGCCTTTCTTGCTAGGTCAGTTAGTTTTGGGTTTGATGGTCAATTAATTGATCCAATTGAAGTGACCATTGCTTTCTAGTACTATAAGTTCTTTCCTAAGGCTAGGAGATTCTATGCCCAGCAGTTTTGTTCAACATTCACCACCACGATCGATTGAAAAAGGTTGGTGGTAGAAATAAATGCAAAAAAAAAAGTAGTCAAATTAACCAACTTGACTTGTTTCGGCCAAATTCAGTTCAGTGTGACAATTACGGTTGCATAATCGTAAACTTTGAACAACAAAATCGCCAATGCAGCGGAAACTGGTTCCGTTGGAAGTTGCAACTGTAGCTCGTATGTAACATAACGATAGATCCCTATCCTCCTGCTCTCCTGCCAGAATTTAAGATGGGACCAATCATGTCATGCCACCTTTTCTGCCTGGTGGCCATAACTAAATGGGCTTCTTTCTTTCACTTGCAATGTGGCGAATTGGTTGCATATCATTTCAGATGTTGCAAATGTTGCAAAATGAACCGTTAAATGCATTATTTGCATCGTTTGGCTTGGCAGCTAAGACAGCCAAATGCAGCAGCATCAACATTTGACAATCATTTTGGCCATATTTGCATTATAATCGTCGACAAGTGATCTCAACAGACTGAGAAGAGAAAAAACCCAAACGAAAAAGAGCAACAAAGTGCGTATGCAATTGCCACAATTGCCACATTGTATGGCTGGCTGAGTTTTTTCGTTTACTTTTAATGATCGTATAATGATCGAGTTTCCAGGTATTCCATGGAAAACAATGTGAGATTATATAGGTTTGTGGGTGTTGTTTGTGCGAGCGATCTTATTCGAGGTTTACAAACTTTTTCTGTATGTTTTTCTTCTTACCATGAGCGACATTTCAAAAACTGTTTGGGTTGATGTAATTGGGTTGAGCAGACATTCGATATTTGAATAGTTGCACATATTTGTGTAGTTGCATATTTTTGCAATTGATCTCTTCTTTTACCTGATTTACATTGTGGAATTTTTGCTATTTCATAATGAAATTTCGGAAAATCTAATTAAAATGTAATCGATATAGATTTCATGTTTTGAAAGTGATTTGAACTCAATTCGTTTTTCGATTGGCTGGATAAATATTCGCGAAAGTGGCTTGATCAATCGAATATTTGGGACAAAGTACCCTTTTTGGTCATCGATGTGACTCAATAAATATATAATCGAATGTTGGTTAACCGTCTAATAAATATGCGTTTTATTTATAATAGCAATAATAATAAAATTATTTTAGTTTTCAGTAATTTTGCGGATATTTGCTAAGATCATGAAAATTTTTCGCCATTTTGTTGATTGTACAAGTTTGTAATATTACCTGTGTCTCAATTTGTCCATATAAATTATTGTTGTGACCAGCCATGGCACCATTGTCAAGAACACGTGACTATTGTGTATATGATCATGGTTTCAACCGCGATACAATCATCAGATCTTTCTTCGAAGGACGATCACCTCATAGTATTTGACGAACATTTCGAATAGTCGCAAGAAATTTAGCGAAATCTACAGAAACTAACGTTCGTTGTTAAGTAGTCGGTCCCTTTCAGTGAGTCTAAAAATTTGAGAAGCTCTTTATAGAATGCAAGAGAATTTGTTTTAAGTAGCATCATGGATTTAAAATCTGTATTTTAATTCTCCATGTCATTTATATCTTGTGTCTTTCGCAATTTTCTATTGATATTGCGTCCGAGGAAAAGGATGGTGCATATATGACAACGCTTCAGCCAGAGTAGGTATTTTGTGAGTAATGAGTAAACCACTAATTGAATAAGTAACCCACACACACACACACTATTCATGAAATGAGTATCGGCATGTGCACACTACCCACGACGATGAGTAACTCATCGGCAATGTGCAAATGGTATGGCAAATGAAAATGTGACTCGTCATTCATTATGATTTTTTCATGAAAATTGGGGTTGTCATGGGCGAGCTGTAACATCTTATTGGCATATGCACGGAGGCGTAAATGGTCTTGTGGAAGAAACTCTTGTGTCTACTGAATCTTAAATAGAAATCCTTGTGCAAAATTGTGGCCAAAGTTGTTCTTTGAAGACCAAGCTTCTGAGCACGGCGTCGAATTGAGATTGATGAATTATTTTGAACACTTTCTTGAGCAGCAATAATGTTCGCAGTCGATCTTGCAGTACGTTGTGGTCCATGCCAGGCCCTATCAGCTACAGACCGTCTTTCTTCGAAATCATTCACTACACGACAAATAGTGCGTCTTGTTGGCACGTTGTTTCTCCCAAAAATTTCACGTAACTTTCTCATCGTCACAGTAATCGAAGATTGATTTTGATTAAATATTTTAACGATTAGAACACGTTGGTTTATCGAATATTTTTCCATAATAAATTTGCCACGCCTCTACTTCACGACTGCCAAGTATGAACTGTCAAGAATAATGTTTACCAAAATGGCGGCAAAACAAAGTAGTATACCTTCCCGACGGACACTCTGCACCTACGAGAAATGAGTTGCCCTCGCTAACAACTATCCATCATTGCGTGTAATTATCCACGATAGCTACATATTTCTCATGAGTAATATGGAACTATACATTTTACGGTTCGACCAATTGTAATACGTGCTGAGAGAGGACGCTTCAATGGGAAAACTACCAAAAGCCCGCTTTTTAAGGTGTAATAACGGTGGAAAGAGCGTAAGGGCGAGGATGTAGATGAGATAAAAAGTAAAAAGCAAACTTCTTTGCTATAAAGACACCGTTTAAAATCTAGTATTGAAAGAACACAAACTATACGAGTAAGTTGTTAATTCCGGATAGCAGCACAAGAGAAAAAATCACGCTAGTTATCGATGACAACATAGATTGCTCAGCACCGAGGAAAAACGAGATCACAATATATTTATCGCGATTGAAGAACATCATAGCTTCATCTGCTAGGTGTTTGTTAGCGGAGCTATTTAAGACCGGTGGCTATGATTTGATAACGAGCACGCATTAAGTCTTACTTACATTTTGATCCAAAGAATGCCCAACCAATTCTGGGAATCTAAGTTTAATATATCCAGCATTTAAAAAAATATTATAAAATTCTGTGCAATATCTATTGTTTTTCTCAGTTTGTTTTTACCCATCGCTAATAAGGTTTAATTGATCTTGGTATATGACAAATTAAAATTTATTCTCTGTGATAAACCAGTGCGTCTGTAGACCTGGTAAATCTACAACTGGTCAGATATTCACACACTGGCAAATTTTGCAGAAGACCGCAGAAAACAATTTGGACACATATCATTTTTCCATCGTCAGCAGTATTCAGCAGTCCGATATGGCAAAAATTGTAAGAAATCATGGTCGAATTTGATATTTCTGTGAAGCTTTTTTTTACCTTATGAGAGAGATGTTATTGCAGTCTTCTCAAATATTCAAATCGAATCATTAAAAGTCAATCTGATATAAATCAGGCCATATCTATGTTATTTGGGTCTGCAAACAAAATCTATTCTCGTTTGGGAGTCAGTAAAGTAAACGTTGCTATATATCAGGACAAATTCGTGTTATTTGTGTCTACAAACAAAATCTATTTTCGTTTGAGAGACTGTATGATAGGTGGCAACTATAACCTTCGAGTGATGTGGGATTGACAAATGATCTATCTCGGCATGATGCATATAATGCCGTCTTTATATTTTACGGGCAGTGTATTTTATTTTTCTTTCAGAAAATTTCAGAACGGAATACTCCGCTTATATTATAGTCCAGGATTCTTAAGCATACAGCGGGTGGGATGAGATTAGTGTATGGTGTAATATGATTTGTTGTCGAGAGAGATTAACTCAATTATTTGGCATTCAATGAGCAAGAATCGTCCTTATTTTCAATCATTTGTCGTCAGTAAGTTTGTATGTGAATGGCGAAAATTTTAATTATTTATGTTATTATTTAATTATTATTTATTTCAACAAATAAATAAGCAAGTTTATCGTCGTTTACAGACAAATTTTCTGCTGCTCAATGGTTTAAAAGGCTGCAGTAACGTTTTACTGTTATATCAATGGTGGTTAATAATGATGCAAATATCGCCAACGGACTTTCATATCCAAAAGCAAGTTCAGAAGGTCGCACGATAAACAGTCACCCTGTCGAAAGTCTCATTTTTGCTGTAAATTGGCTTAGTAATATTTTGTTTACTTTTATTGAAGATTTTTTGTCGATCAAAGTCATCCTACATAGACGTATAGTAATACCTTGGTCATGGCTGAGCACAAGTTTTATACCTCCACCTGAATGAATTAATCGCTTCATTCGCACAAAATGTGACACCCAGAAGAAAATGTTTAAAGGACTAAATATCTTTTGACCTAATTTGTTTTATGACTTGTCTGCTTGTCTGGGTGTAGTAAATCTCTATGACTAGGATGACTTAACACACCCTAGTATTTTGCCAGATCGCAGCTGGGCATTGTAAATCGGCTATAACGGTTCATCCCTTCTGGTACTTCACATGGCAGTTGACCGATTTTTCGAAATTTAATTTGGCCTCTGTAAAAAGTCACTTATAAACTGCAATAATTAAAATTATCGTTCTTTATGTTGGTTTATAATACTTGGCAGAATGTGAAATTCACCGAAAATTCGTATGGTAAAATTTTCGATTTAACCGTATAGTAAAATTTTCGATTTAACCGATATACTCCTAGGTTTATAAGTTTTATTTAGTTGCACAACAATCGACCGTTTGCAGAAATAATGTCTCCGAATGAAAACGAAGCATATTGCCAGATTTGTTCTGGTACCTTCTAAAAAAAATATGCGAAGTTCCGAAATTCTATCTTGCTGCAGTTATTTCTAAATACTAGGTTTCAGTAAGCTGGATTTTTGCCCATTATATTGGTTAATAATTTTCTGTAAAATTTGGGCAAAATTGACTACGTCCTTTCTCGTACTTTTTCCCATCCCTTCTCATATAAAATACAATGTCATTTAAATGACCTTCTCTGCATTGGTTGCAACAGTGAACTACCTTTTGAGGTAGTTTTCGACCCAGTCTTTTTCAAATTACTACATAATCTTGCGAATTCCTTTCACAGTAATACGGGGTGATTATGCATGAAAAGTCCCCACGTCTGAATCACCATTTTTGTAGTAAGTTTGAACTATTTTTACACGTTCTTCAGTTGTGAAATGATCCGCATTAGTAAAAGGTAAACTTTTCACTAAATAAACAACACTTCAAATGACAGGCATTTAAAAGCTGACAGCCTTGTCTAAATTGCACAGTATCGAGGAAATGGTTCATATGTTTGGCATGGAATGGCACATACGAGTACGTGCATGTTGTGTCATTCGGATGCTCGAAAACAAAAACCGGCTTTCGCACACGCTAAACTACCCCAACACAACATTTTGCCTCCCATGATTGCCGCGTGAGACAAGAGACATGTGCGATGCACTACTTAGCTTGGTTTGTTTTGTGGCAATTTTGTTTTGATTCCCACATTCGTTAACCTCGCTCTCTGCCCCGAAGAGCAGGCGATGTTTTTCATCACTACTTCATCGGCCCTCAGTGCTCTCCCACTAAACTGTATGCGAACCAACTTGTGGTAATGTTCTTAAAGAGTTTCTTGTTGCTTGCGATGTTTTTTCATCGACTACGTGGGGGAGCCTGCCGTAAATGCAAACAAACACAAACATGTACTTGACTCGGGGAGCAAAACAAACAGCACAGAACCTCTTACCGTGCGCACCACTACGCAATGCAGTCGACGGGCGAATGAGCGAGTGAGCGAGCGACCGGCGATTGTGTTCACTCTCTATGCCTCGAACAGAATCAGTTTGAGTAGGGCGTTTAAGCGGTGCGGTACGATTTGAAATGTGCGGCGGAATGATGAGTGACTGAGATTTTCAGAAGATGGAAATGAAAATTGTTAAAGTGGGATGAAAAGAAAATTTGGAAAATGTTCAACTATTTGAAATGAAAAAAGTTGATGGAAATCTGTACTAGAAAAGATGAAAAATTAATATGATTCTAAAGTAAAGTGAACGAATTTCACATTAACAACCAAAGATCGAAAGCGATGTGTAATAATTAACGATAACAATTAAGTGTAACAACAAATTACAGGAGTAAATACCGTTATTAAGGGGCATTACAACCAATGTAAAAAACAGCAGCAACAGCAACAACAAAACCACCAACAACAACGAAACTTGAAAATGCTTATAACAAATCATTAACAGAAATTATTACAACGAAGCGGAGAGATTTTAAAGCCAACATTATTAGGCAGAGAAAACATGATCGATCTATTATAAAACGATCATTGAAAACGAGAAGAAAAAAAAATCATCATCAGTTGGCTATTTAAATATTTATTAACAAAGTATTATATATTGAAATAGCAACATTAAGAAAACACACACGCCGAATAGATCACTTAATTTGTTTTATATACAAAATAACAACAACATTTATATAGCGTTAAAACAGAATCGATTCGAGAAAAACGTCAAAATACCACAAAATGCGCTCGCGTGTTATTCAATGATCATTTACGGTTATGTGAATTTTGAATCTCTTTCAACCAAAAACACTCGATAATATAACAGAAAATGTTTAAATATTTAAAAATATAACAGACACACACACACACCACACATACATACATGTAATAAGGAAGATGTTGTATTGGAAAAACAAGAAAAATTAACATTAACAAATTAACATGCAAATAATATAATTGAAAGCAGACAACTAAAAAATTAAAATATACAAAAAACAAAAAAAAAATTATTGCTTAAACAACGAGTAAGATGTGGTTTCTATAAATATTTTCTGTTTGAAATATTATGTATATACAACAACACAATTGCATACATTGTTATAATTTTAATACTTTAGACCTCAGATCAGGTCTTGAATATTTTACTCGTATATTCCATACCCGAAATCTCTTAAATGAGTTACACAAAATTTTTCCAATTTTCTTTTTAGTCCATAGTTTACGAGGAAAAAAATCGAAATATTTTAAAACCAAACAAAATTGATTCTAACAAATGTAAAAAAATTAGCTTGCTGCACAAAAAAAGTGCGGGCCTTCTTAAAAAGCCCTAAGATCGAAAACCGAGGGCCAAGTGTCTCTAATTAATGGTCTCCAGGAAGTTAATGATCACAAATTTAAGGAAGGAAGGAAGGCAATTGAATCATTTAATACGACAACAATTTAACACACAGAATGATGCGTTTAAAGTATAAATCAAATAAAGTAATCAAACTCGTTTCATGACTTTTTAAATTGGTTGAGGGTTGTGCAACTGTCAGACTAACTGGCAGATACAATAAATGCCGTAAATCTTTATGAAATTTCTTAAGATCTGGCGCAGCAGTTTAAGAGTTGGCACAGCCTCATATCCTAATCGGGACTTGTAAATGATGCACCTTCAAATTTATCTATTTCTCAAAATTCAATATTCTCTTTAATTTGTGGTTTAAGTACTATAGAAACCAACAAGTTTGTTCAATGTATTTTATTATTATGCCTTTGCAAAACTTGAAAAAATCGGTCATTTACTTTACTTAGTTGCACTAAATTTATATAATTTTGATACACTAGAAGGAAATGGACAGCATAGTCACGTCCCTCCTGGTACCTGTTCACTGTATTTTCTTACTATGCCTTTGAATAACTTGAAAAAACACTGAATGTAGCTAATTTCTTGTGTACCAGGAAGGAAATGGATGGTACCTTCCATTGAAAAATTTCGTGAAATTCAAGTTTTCCTCTGTAATTTCTAGCAGGCTGAAGAAATTTAGACTTTTATCTATTGATTTTTTTTTTTTTTGCAAACGATAAACTTTCTAGTATAGGGTTATCCATTTTTCGTTTTCAAGTAAAGTGAAATAAAACACATATAAATTTATGGTTTCGTTGAAACTTTTATTAATTTATAATGTAATGCTTGGACCTTGCCATTATGTACCAATGATGACTGCCATTATGTCATTAGATGACTGCCTTTAGATTGGTTTCAGTAGTGGACCATTTTCAGGTAGTAATATGTACTAAACAGTCACTTTTTCCGGATGCGATGGCTTTTCCCCAATCAATTCTGGGTTCTTCGAACCCCATATGCCACAATTTAGCTTGTTGGCGTGAGAAATGAGCTTCATCGTTGCCGAAAATTTTGTTACATTAAAAGCCTATGTTTGAATCACCACTTTTGTAGTAAGTTTTAACTATTTTTATGCGTTCTTCAGTTGTTAAACGATCCATATTCGTAAATGGCAAACATTTCACTAAATGAATAAATAACACTTCAGATGACAGGTATTTAACAGCTGACAGCCTTACCAGACGGACGGGTTGGAAATGGATACTTATGCCAATGTGTTTCTTTTTAATCCTCGAATAATACCAAATAACCACCTTCCGGTATGGCATCCATCACAGATTTTTACGCGACTGCATTTTTTGAAAAACAATTGACCGTTTTTGGCACCAATCAAGATTTGGCTCATCAAGATGTATTTTAAAACGTATTTAGCTGATCCGTTTGGAACACTAAGAACATTGGCTATGGAAGTTGCTGATGATTGCTAATCGAAAGCGTTTCAGCACCAAACTCCGATTTTGTTGGATGTGATTATTCTACTTGTAAACTTTTCTTTTCGACAAAGTCTGTTCATTGCAGAAATTCAGCAGAAGAAATTCCATTTCGTGAACAAAATTTAATGCAATTTCTTTACTCAACAAAATTACACATTGAACAAATCGTCGAAATTGATATTTGCGTCGTAAAGAACCAAGCGCAATTCAAGCAGTAATGAAATCTGTTATGAGAAATTTGACAAAGATGTATGTCACAGTTCTACTAACCTAAGCCCATACTAAGATCGTTCATGTCAAAAATGTTTTTAGTTATGTTACTGAATTGGTGCAAGTTTCATAAAAACCACAAACAATTTTTTTCTTTAGTGATATTTTTATAGTGAAAAAACGAAAAATATACAATTCTGCTGCTTATTTTCGTTGAAGATAATTTCCACCGTGAACTTTTTGTGAAAATTTATCTAGGATAATGTTTTTGAATGCGAAGCATCATTCATTAGGAAAAGTATTTCTAAGATTCGACATACTAGTGTAAAATAAAAATTAAAATTTAAAATTTAGACCTACTTTTTGACTTACTTCCTAGTCTGTTGAACAGATACAGTATAGTAAACTGTATATATAGGTATATGTACACCATATATAAATACCAGCAAAAAAAGTGCATCCAAAGAAGCAAATATTGATCATAACTTGTGATAGAGAAGTGGTGAAAAATTGCGTAATCACCAATGAAATTAATATAGGGTTCCCATTGGAGGGAAACATTTTATGATGCCTCTTCCCTACATATTTTTGAATGAAGTGTGTGTAATGAAAATTCAATTTTCCGTTATTAAAAAAAACTTGAGTTTTTATTGTATTTTTGTTTGTATTGAAATTCAGTTTCTTAAAAAACTGGCCTCAGACTTTGGCGTATTTGGTATTTTTTATACAAAAACCGGATAGACAGGCAGTGAATTGAAAGGACGCCTAATAATTCGTAGAGTCGAAGTTTATACACCCTCTGCCATGGACTGCAGTTCACGGTATGCTATGCTATGTATGTATATGCTTCATTTAGTCTCTGAGTATCGTATAAAGGAGTATAAATTTATATAAATTTATGATTTCGTTGAAACTTTTATTTCATTATAATGCTTAGACCTTGCGAAATTATACGAAATACAATGTCTTTTAAATGACTGCCTTTGAATTGGTTGCAGCAGTGGATACTTTTCAGGTAGTTTTTTTAAAAATACGGCTCAATAACTGCTACAGACCATAACACGTACTAAACAGTCACTTTTTCCGGATGCAATGGCTTTTCCTTAAAAAGGGTTTCTTAAAAAGGGTTTCCTGATAGTCGGCTTATCAAAAATTACATCTTTGGATCATATTATGTCTTTTACAAATGGTTTTTGGAGTACTTCATTGGAACACGCCTTTCTTTAATTGTTAGAAAATATAAATGAAAATAAAACCAATTTTTCACTACGGCGGTTTTGGAAGTGGATCAAAACTGATTCGTTAAAAGTGATAAATATGCATGGATTGCGTCTATAGAAATGCTGAAAATGTGATTCTTTTTGAATGAATTCAAATATTTTCCCTGGATTGTCTCCCTTTACAGTTCCATTCGAAGATTCTTACCAATTATGGGTGTCCAAGTTCCAAATTCTGTTCGGTGTTATTTCAGTCTTTGTCTAATGCAGCACACTTCATAGCCGCTCTACTCCATCATACGAGTATGCTAGCAATATTGTCTTGGGGAAGCAATCGCAGTTGACTTTTATGTTCATTGTTTTTGCTTGTGCACTTCATGTTAGACGTCTAGTCTAGTCATGTTCTATTGAAACAAACCTTTTGACGGTTCATTCGCACGCTGTGTTTAGAACACAACAGATTTTAGATACTGTTTTGAATTTGTTGTTGCGTTTTACCTAAATTAAGCAACTAACTACGAGTATAATGTTGTTTTTGCTTTTTGAAAATTACGTTTATTTTTTGTTTTGGAAATGATCAAAAGAACATGATTTTATTGGCTATTGAAGGTTTTTAATTTTTTTCAAATTTTGTTTAGTATTTTGGGAAAATTGGAAAATATACGAGTACAAGTAAAATCGTGTAGTGGTTATTGCTTATTGATTGTGCTGCTTTAAAGGTCAATAGTTTTTTATAGGAAGCGGGTGAGAACAGATTTCTTAATACCTGCCGAAATATTGGAAGGTGAGGAATCGAACTCCCCTCCCGTTTGATTGTTTAGTTTAGATGTTTAGTTTATTTGTGTAATGAGTTCTTAAGAATTGGGTTAATGGCGCTGAAATGCTGTGAAGGTGGCCCTTTATTATGGCCCCTCATTAAGGTATGGTGCTTTAGAACGATGAAAATGCCAGAAATGTAATTTGGAAATGATTACACATAATGTAATTATGTGGAACAATTGAAAATGGAAACATCTTCAGGTTTTCAAGTACTTCTATGTTATGTGAAGTTGTTTATTAATGGCAATGCTTATGGTTTATTACTGACCGCATTTCTTGGCATTATGACTACAGACGAGATGATTTTAGATTTATCAGCATTTTGAAAGGTACTCAAGTATTCTTCTTTGAAAGTTCTCCCCTAACCAAAATGAATAATAAAGCTGGTAGTTACTGTAAAGCGTTTTAGGAATTTACGAACATAACGTCAATCGATCCAATCCTGCATTTAAGTAAAAAACGTCTTAAATATATTAACTTATATTTTGTATATTAATTTAGTAGATATATTATTTATGTAAGTGGAATTTTTAAATTATGCAATTTGCTGCTATCGGCATTAAAAAATCTAATAAGACAAGTGCGAGGGAAGCGGCGGATATATTTAAATGACCTGAACGATATACATAATAAGCTCAGATGCTACAAATTTTTTTAAATACATCAAGAAGTATATCCTTAGTTGAAAAATAAACCTGTCAACTAAGGCATGTCATGAGGCCGGTCCCAAAACTGGCCGACCTGACGTATAGATGCTGCTAGTAGTTTGAAAAAAAAAATAATTACTTTGGTGAAAAATGGCAACTTTATAAAGCATTATTAAGTTTCATGGCGCCACGTTGTTTAGCATTTTTATTTGTTTGTTATAAAAATAAACGATCTCAGTTAATTTGTAAACATGGACAAATTGGTCACCGTTATGTAATTTAATATTTCCACTTGAAAGGCCACAGTCCAGCCAATATTAAAGCTGAGCTAGATTCTACTCTTTCACAATGGACTATGCAATCTAAGTGAGTCTGTCTATTCAGACTGTCACACTCACCTAACCTAACCTAGATTCTATTCTGGGGGAGTCTGCTCCTTCGACTGTAAAATGTTGGGAAGCCGATTTTAAACAAGGCCGTGCGAGCTGCCAAGGTGAACACCGTAGTGGTCGACCAATTGAGGTGTTCACCCCATATACGGTTAAGAAAGGCCACAAATTGGTATCAAATAATCGTCGGCTGAAGGCGCGTAAGCTAGCTGAAATGATAAGCATTTCAAAAAGTGCTATATATAGTACATCGGCCAAAAATTTGAATATGTGAAAGCTGTGCGCAAGATGGGTGCCACGCTTACTTTTAGCAAACCAAAAATAACGTCGTGAACATATTTTAGTAGAGTATTTACAGCCATGGGTGAGACATAGATCTACCGTTTTACAGCTGAGACAAAGGAGCAGACGAAACAATGGTCTGGAATGAAAGAAACGTATCCAAAGAAAGGGAAAACGGTTCTAGCTCCAGGCAAGGTCATGGCTTCTGTTTTTTTGGGATGCAAATGGGATCAGTTTTATTGATTATCTTCAGAAGGGAAAACTATCAACGGTGAATATTGTGCTAATTTATTGCAGGGCTTAGGTGATGAAGACAATGCTCCATTAATCAAGGCAATGCTCCAGTTCACCAGATTTAGCTCCATCGGACCATTTTCTATTTCCAAACTTGAAAATATGGCTCGGTGGTGGTCGAATAGCCTAAAATAGTCCCCTCCGGTATAGCCGTCAGGGTACGCGGCAACTCACATTTAATCTTTTCAATGTCAAATAGCCTAAAATTGTCCCCCTCCGGTATAGCCGTCAAAGTATGCGACAATTCACATTCAATTTTTTCAAAAATGAAATCGGCAGAAGGTACAGGGAGCTAAATCAGGTTAATACGATGGCTGTGGACGGAATTTAATTTATATTTTTTTGGGAAAACCCCACGAAGAGCCAATGCAGAGCATTATAGTGCTGAAAAACTCAAGAGATGTCTCTCTTAAATAAATTTTTCCGAATAATTTCGTTGGTCGTTATATTCCTGATCATGAACATAGATCCAAGTTTCATCTCCCGTAAAAAAGCGTTTTTTTAACATGCTGGTAGCCAGAAATTATGTCTACATAGATTTTAAGGGGGCGTTATTTTTTCACAACATAAGTATGTCTACACAGTTTTAAGGGCGGTGTCATTTTCCAAAAAAGTTGAGTGTTCTCGGTGCCAACCGAGATATGACGCGTCTGAGGCGCAAAATATCATTTAAAATAGAGTTGACCAATCCGTTTCAAATGCCAACATGATTAACAAGGTCACAAGGTCACTCCCTCTCGGCCTTCTGTGAATAGGTTACGGTGCATGCAAAGATTTCTTTCCGACAAAGTGTGTTTGTCGAATTCCTTCTGCAACATTTTAAGTATTTTCTCAGCGAAAAATCTATTTTGTGAACAGAATTTAATACAATTCTTTGCTCATCAAAATCACACCAAAATTGGCAAAAATCACTCTTTGCGTCGTACAAAACCAAACGTAGCTAAGGCTCTAGCAAAATTTTTGATTAATGAAATTAGTCACAGTCGTCTGCCACATTGCTACCAACTTAGAAACAAAAATATGTTTGATATTTGATATGTTTGATCTTTATTTGAAAACTGCATGTATTAAATTGAAAACCGTAGGTTTAATTAAGCCAGAAGCATTGTCGAAACTTATCGATTTTCATCAACCAGGGTAAAATGACGGCCAATTCTCGTTTTATATTATTATTTGATTATTAACAGAATATAGGAAATATATTGTGTGATGATGGCTGTATTTCAGAGTTCATTTGATTTACCTTTTTTGGTCACAAAAAAAAGATGTAATTTTTGCATCCATATAAATTTCTATTCAAGATTCGATTTATAATCTATAGTATCACATCCTTCATTTCAACATACCCTTTTTTGGAAATGCAATTGATTTAAATAGATTTAAATTAGTTGTCTAATCAAAAATAGAAGATTAGCCAACCCAATTGCGTTCAATTTATACAACGGACCCTGATCTATTTAGCTTTCGCTTCTGCGTCTCTATTTTATGTATAATTTTGGTTTAATTGAAACACAATGTATTGTGTATACAAATCCACAAACGTATATATTTGGTTCAGGCAACAGATCTGTTCTATTTGCGTTAATTTACAGAGTTCTGTTTTGCTGCCATTAATTTCATTCGCCAATTTCATGTGTTCAGTAAACCCCAAAATGTGAAGATTTAAGACTTTATTTTGTTTATATCAGCAGTATATATAGATTTTATTTCTTACTGATTTGTTTTTTGTTTGTTTCTTCTTCTTTTTTTTGTTATTTCATTCTAATTCTAATTTTATATATACACAATACCAAACATTTTGAAATTTTGCCAAAATGGATAAAATCGTCACGTCTCTGTAACCGAGACATTTGTTGCAAAATTTGAATTCTATTTTTGTTGCGGGCCACTGAAGAAATGTCATGTTTGCAATCGAAATGATCTTTGTTCTTTAGAGGTAATTAACGAATATGATGGAATTTTTGGATTTGTGTAAAGCTTATAGATCATATGGGAAAGTAGTTAATGTGCTGTTCATGTGTATTTAGAAAATATGTACTTTATAGCTGTTAAATTTTAATAATTTTCTGGATTATTTTGAAAAATGTTCGGTCAAACATTGATAAACAACAAGAAATGCTTTGCCTTGAGATTCCAAAATCAAATTCATATGATAGACCTTGACCCAAATTAACTTTTGCTCCTGTTCACATAGCAAATCGAATGCATTAGAAATACTTTAATATGATTCTTATATAATTAACATTCAAAATTGATTGGAAAAAAATCGGATGTCGATTTTCAACTGCACTCTCCAATCACTAAGTGGACTTTTATATATTTCATAACTGAACACTTAGTCGCATTGATATGTTTCTGTTTAATCAACATTTTTATTATCAAAATCTTCCTCTCCGCTACAAAATGAATTATAATGATGACTAGTCAATTCTGTAGAATATATGGAATATTTGTTTCCCAATTTTATTGGCAGCACACATAAGCTTCCGCCGCTTTTTGTCAAAATTAACCGATTTATTTCGAAAGGGAGATACATCATACATACATCCTTTTTCCTTCTTTCTGGTAGCATAAGAATAGCTCGTCAAAGGCTTCTGTGATAGCGTCATCTTTTGGAGCTGTCTAAACTTCAATATTTTAGCCATAATTTTAAGATTATATACATACATATATGAGTTTACCATTGAATTTTTATTAAAATTAACTTTTTTTGTACATTAAAATGTACTTTTGTAAGAATATTATTGTGAATGAACTCAAATTTTTGCCCCTGAAGTGGTTACATAACTCCATTGAGTGAGAATATGTGTACTAAATTTAACTGAATTTTAAATTATGAATAAGAAATTAACTCTTGTCGGAAGTTCTGTAATGAGAATGTATTAGCACTAATTCAAATTCTCATCTTTTATTTATCGCCACTTGTAATTTCTGCACGATCAATTTGATTATATACGAGTATAATTTCATATGACTGTTAAATTATATGATCCAAATTACAAGTTTCAATTTTCTGTTCTCTGGTAGAAACCAACTGTGAAATTGGTCCTCCTAAAGATCATCGCTATTGGATAATTCACAATACAGTCCAACATTTGAATTCCACAACTACAACAAGAGAGGTACCAAAGTGATTACAGGATTCCCCGCTACTCCCCTTGCCTCCATATCAATCATCTCTATCAATCGATACCACCACTGTACTGGGCTTTTCAGGAATTGACCCATTTGTTAGGTTTCTTTATATGATTAGAAGCGCTGTTTTGTATTCTTTCTGACCTGATTAAGCCCTATCAGTAAGGCTTTGAATTTGGTAAATCCACAACTATGCAGATATTCATACTCTGACATTCATTCTGGAGAAGGCTCAAGAAAAACAAGTCGACACATACCACCTTTTCGTCGGCCATAAAGCTGCCTTCGACAATACGATGCGGCGGAAACTCTATGACTCCCTGACCGAGTTTGGTATTCCTGTAAAGCTTATAATGGGTTATCCATTTTTCGGTTTCAAAAGTAAAGTTAAAACACACATAAGGCTATGATTCCGATGAAATTTTTATTTCATTATAATGCTTGGACCTTGTTGCCATTGCATACGAAATACAATGGATTGGTTGCAGCAGTGGATCTTTTTGAGGTAGCTTTCGACCACTTTTGCGCACATGATGTCAGGTCTGACCACACCTGTAACGCCTCCAGTCTTTTCAAATTTCTATACAGTCTTGCGAATTCCTTGCACAATAGGTCGATTATGACGGTCTTAATCACCTCATAAAGCACAAAAAAAGTGCCCGTTTGAATCACTACTTTTTAAGTAAGTTTTATTATTATTTTTACTTGTTCTTCGGTTATGAAACGATCCATAATTGTAAATGGCAATCCTTTCACTATAGGAATAGTTAACACAAGTCATACCATTTTTTACTACTCGCGTCTGCTAATGACGTAGACACTGCTAATAGCGTAGGAAAGCAGCGAGATGTCATTACAGTCTTCTCAAACATCGGAAAGGAGTGAACAAAAATCGTGTCATTTGTTCCGACGAAAAGGAGTTCGGCCGTAGGCGCCGCAGCCACCGAACTCACCGTTAGTGCCTGCTCGTCGGTATTTCATCACAAGTATATTAACTTCATGTTGTCGTAGGTGACCCACATTTCATCATTTGCTTCAGAAATGGGTCAATTTTGTGGTATTCAGCAGCGATTCGCTGATTGAAATTGAATCGATACTTATGCGGCAGCCATTGAGCTGCTTTTTTTGTATCCAACTGTTTTGAAATAATTCCAAACGATTTTTTGTGTAATATTTCGTTCCTGAGCAATCGCAACAGAGCTTAAAAAATGGTTAGACTTAAAAATTTACATTATTTTAACAACATTTTTGATAATCGGCCCTCCAGAGCGTAGCGCATCTTTGATATCAAAATTACCGAAACAAAATCAAAATTGCGCTTGATTGGCTATTATATAGAGTGGAGTATAGGTAACGTTAACGGCGACTATATTGAACGAGTTTTTATGCATCATTTGGTTTTAACTCGTGAACCAATTGCATCTTATGTGGGAAAAGATGTAACATATGCAAAATTCTCTGCAAATACCGCCTAGACATCTCAAACTGCTAAGAACGTCACCTGTGAAAGGTGAAAGTTTCGAGGTTTTCCTCAATACTGCACGAGGTCTTCCAGCACGCGGAAGATCACAGACAACCTCTTGTTGAACAAAACGCTGAACCAATCGGTAAATTGTTGTAGCGCTAGGACCATTTCGAACATGAAAGAAATTTCAATATGGTCTGAATAATCGAATACTGATTTACAAAGTAAAATTTAACAACTTTGTTTCTTTGTTCTATGTTGAACCTTTCCATCATAAATTTCCCAAGTATTATTTAGTTAATTCTGTAAAGAGACGAAAAAAGACTTAAACAACAAATGTATTCACTGATCAAATCTTAGCGCTACTTATGCGCTACCCTATAGTATTAAGACCATAGCTGGCTTGTTTTTCGCTATTATCGATGGAAATCTGTAAGATATGGTGCAGTTTTTGTTTGCTGGCGTCCATCTTTGACGCACGCCCAAACAAAATGGGGACAAGCACTCACAAAAGTGTTTGGATAGTTTTTTGAAAACGAAATCTTATCTTTCTAAAGCGGTCTATAATAACCCGAGATATAGATTATTAAATCCATCTATTGGAAAGATTAGGAATTTCATTTTACTTTATCTTATATTTTCAGCGATTTGTCACACAAAATTCCATTTGCCGTACAAAATTGGAGACAAATTATTTGATCGATTTTAAAAATCGTAAAACATGTGTATATTTTTTTTTTTTGTTTATTTTTTTTTTTTGTTTACGTGTTGTCTGTCCTAACATGATGGCACACCGAATTTCATTCATAGCTGTTTAAAGTAAAAAAAATCCAAGTGTCTATTTGTAGACGTCTTTTCGGTAACAGCTATTTTTGTAGAAATTTGCGGTCGTCTTAAAAAAAGAAAAAAAAAAAAAAAATGCCACAAAATTTCCTCACCTGCGTTAGGAACTCCCAACAAGTAAATAATGCATAAATTATGAGCTTGTAAAAGGTGTGATATTTACTCACCAGAAACGCATTACATTTTTATAGTGTGAAATTTGTTTATGATAACTGGTCGATTTCGTTTCGTAGATAAACAGCCTATTATTGATGGGTGTTTGGTCAGAAAACCAAAGACAAAGAAAAAAAAATAAATAATAATAAATATACAGAAAAGCACATGACTACAACTGCAAATCATAGATAAAAAAATGAAAATATACAAACATATAAATCAAATAGCTATCCAAAGCGCTATATAATGAAAGTTATTGTTTGAAACCAAAAAATAAAATGTCTTAATTCTCTACAGAAAATGAAATGTGAAACAAAAACCTTAAATGTGAAACAAAGCCTTAACCGCTAGTTTTATAAACAATATGTCAACTCCTAGCTAAAGATATTTTCATTCAACGTTTTATGACTCCAGCCGGGAATTCTATTCATTACACCTGCCGTGTCTGATGCATTATTGGTCATCTTCGCCTATAAATTTTGCTATGTAGAATTTCGTTCATCTCCTTTCATGTTGAGCCCCTTTTATTAACCTGCCATCTTCTTCTCTTCCTCTATAAAAATGTCTATTTTCAATAATTATAAAGACTTTTTCGGTTTTGTTATCAGTTTCTAATCTTTGACATAAATTGTCATGGACGGCAACAAATCCGATTTATTTGAGGACAGACCTTGTCTGTCTGTCCGTTCTTTGACTACGATGTGTATTATGGATTTTGTACAAATCATCATAATAAATGAATTTTGTTGAAGAAAAAAAAAATGTTGGTGAATTTATGGAAGATGCAACTATTACTTAGCGTCATAGAGGGCAACATCTGAATAAAAGTTGCACGAAAGGGCTGGGTAAAATGTCATTAGCCTGCTTTGAATTAAGTTGATTATGTTAATTTGGCGCTTCCAAATGATAAACAGTTGCTAATGAAACGTGATAAATTGATTGAAGAGAAGAGAATGTAACGAAAAATTTTCGTATATTAAAATATTCGGTGTTATTGTGTGAAATACAATGACAACGTCACTACTTTGTTATTCAAGTTTGTAAAATCGTACACAGAAATAATCAGCACACCATTTCCAATTGAAATTGAAAACATTCTATTTATATTTGAAAAATTCCAAATAAAAACGAGATTGTTTATACAGGGTGGCGCAATAGAACGTGCATATTTCATCATCTTTTTTTTTGCGAGGTAGAAAAGACGCGGGCGGGGGGCGCCTACATCGTTGGGTTGGCGGGCTTATGGAGTTTTAGTCGCTATGAATCACTTCGACGGGAAGCGTCGCGCATTTTGCGTGCGCGCATTTTACGAGAACTCTCGTTCATATATTGCTACTAGGCGACTATATTGTGCTGAATATGGATTACGGCGAATTAGTGAAGCTCCGAGTGCTAATTTAATTAAAATATGGGTAAAGCGTTTTGAAGAGACCGGTTCAACATTTAAACCACAAGCAAATGGTCGCCCAAGAACATCTAGGACCGAAGACAATGTTGAGAGAGTTATGGAGTCAGTACGGAGAAATCCACAAATGTCGACTCGCAAGAGATCATCTGTCTTACAATTATCGCGACAAAGTTTGCAACGAATTTTAACATTGGATCTTAAACTGCATCCATATAAGCGGCAATTAGCACAAGAATTGAAAGAGTTTGACTTCATAGCAAGGCTCGCATTTGCTAATGAAATGCTTAATCGATTTTACAATTTTGACAATATCCTTTTCTCTGACGAGGCTCATTTTCTTATGAATGGGTTCGTAAATCGTCAAAATTGCCATTACTGGAACAGTGAAAATCCCTTAATCAAACACCAGAAACCATTGCATAGTCCTAAAGTGACAGTATGGGCAGCAATCTCTGGCAGAGGAATAATTGATCCTTTTTTCTTCGAAAATGCGCGGGGCCAAAACGTCACGGTTAATACGGAACGCTATGTTGAGATGTTGAACGGGTTTTTAACTCCAGAAATTGAAAGTTCAAGAATAGTGAATTCCAGAACTTGGTTCCAACAAGATAGAGCTACCTGTCACACATCAAATGACTCCATGTCGGTGGTGAAGCAGATGTTCCCTGGCAGACTGATTTCGAAAAGAGGCGATATCCCATGGCCCCCACGTAGTCCAGACTTGACGCCTCTTGACTTTTTTTTGTGGGGATACCTCAAACAAAAAGTCTACAGTAATAATCGAAGAAACATCGTTCAGCTCAAGGAGAATATCCGTGGTGAAATGACAGCCATTACACCAGTATTACTGAAGAAAGTTTTCAATAATTTTCGTTTGTGGTTAGAGGAGTGCCGTCGTAGAGAGGGTCACCATTTAGATGATGTTATTTTTAAAAAATAAACTGCATTTATTATTCTACAATGCCTTAGATTTATTTTAACCATACCTTTTGTATTTATTTTTTAATCTATTTTTTAAATATGCACGTTCTATTGCGCCACCCTGTATAACCTTTTGTTTGTGTTTAAATACTCTCATAAAGCCAGGCTTGGCTGTATAGCTATTTCAGATTCAACACAACTAAAGAAAAGAAGTTTTGAGAATGTTTGTCACAAGTGAATGGTTCTGATGATTTACGAGTCTGTGCCGTAAAGAAGGAATTCTCATTAAGTTGAGAGTTTTACACAATCATTATACCAAGTCTGCTGATAAGGGTTCGTGGCCGGATTGGAAATAACTATTCAAACAGCCTGGCATTGTAAGAGTATCAGCATTCTGCCAAACTTCTTTCTCGAATCTAGCTTTGCAAAAAGCTTAAACGGTCTTGAGCTTGCATTAACATAAAGAAACAATTTTTCACTTAAATATCAAAAAATTTCACGGGGAAGTGTGTTTTCCATTTGTATTTGAGAAATTTTCAAATGAAAATTTGATTTTCCATTTATATTTGGGAAAATTTCAAATATAATTGAGATTTTCCATTTACAGTAGAGAAAATACCAAATGAAATTTTAATTTTTCATTTTATTTGGGATAATTTCAAAATACAGTATACAAGTTTTTACTTATATTTGAGAAAATTCCAAATGAATATGAAATTTTCAACACATATTTGTGAAATTTCGAAATGAAAATGAGATTTTCTATTTATATTTGAGAAAATTACAATTGAAATTGAAATTTTCCATTTATATTCGAGAGCGTTCTTAAAAAATCGAGATTTTTCATTTAAATTGAGCAAATACTAAAGGAAACCCAGATTTTCTACTTATTCTAAGAAAAAAAATTTAAATGAAATTGAGATTTTCGATTTATACGATATTTGAAAAAATTCCAAATTAAATAAGATTTTCTACATATTTGCCAAAAAAAAAAAAAAAATCCAAATGAAATTGAAATTTTCCATTTAAATTGCGAGAATTGCGAATCAAAATTAGATTTTGTTATTTTTATTTGAGAGGATTCCGAATGAAATTGGGATTTTTTGTTTATAATTAATAACATTTTTACATTTATATTTAATTTTCAAATAAAATTGAGAAATTTCCGAAAGGAACATTAAAAATTTTCAAATGAAATTGTGAAATGTTACCAAAAACTTAATAACCCCAGAATATATTTGTTCATTATGTTGTATTTTATAGAAAAATAACTTCACAAAATCATGACTGAAATTAAAAAAAATCACTCCTGAATTAGAGGAAATAGTGAAAATTGCAGTCTGCGACTTCTTTATAAAAGCTTGGCGAATGCTGATTGCCTTTGTCCAAATCTGCTCTGGAACTTTTAAACCGTCAAATTTACTCTCCAAGAACATTCCGGCCTTGAACTGATGATTAGAAAAAGCGGCTATGACCTATGTGATCATGGATTCGAGCCCTGATCAAAAATTTCTCAATTTTATTTGAAGATTTTCAATTAAATTTGAAATTTTCTCAATTATGAATGAGAAACCAAATCTAATTTTCATTCAAGATTTTCTCAAATTCGAATAGAAAATCGCAATTTAGTTTGGAATTTTTTTAAGTATAAACAACAAATCTTAATTTGTTAAGCAACATTTTTCAATTTCGATTGGAAATGGTGTAGCATTTGAGAAACAAAAATAAGAAATTTGAAAAGAAATTTCATACATTCTAATCTTTGAAATGCGATTAATGGTCTTTTATTTGTGTTCTGACTTTTGTCAATTTGAAATAATTTTTTTTTTTTTATATTTTTGTTTTTTTTTTTTTTCAAATCTTAAGACAGAACGTATTCAATACTACAACGTTTTTTCACACAAAGGCTTAACAATTCTGAGGAACTCATCTTAAGCCATTGTAAAGCCTACGGATCTACAGTTGGCACAAAAAGTTGGTTTTTCGACTTTTTAAAATCTATGGAGAGCTGTACAAAGGCTGCTCTTTTAACCCATTCGAGTATAGATAAGAAACAATTTACGTCGTTTTTATAGCAAAAGGAAGGATAAAGTCTCTATAGCTACTTTCCAAACCTATGTATATATTATTACTTACTTGGAAAACTCAAAATAATGTTTCAGGGAAAATGATTCGAGATTTTTGCGAAAACTGAAAAATTCGTCTACAGACAAGGAATCGGAATGAACTGATTGTATCGCTCTTGAAGGAGATTCTGTTATGAAATAAAGTCGAATTAATTTTGCGATATATGTTATATCTTAACACTGTGACAAATAGTAGGTAATTATTAGATTTATCAAAAATTCGCTGCTTCCTTCCTTACAACAAGAAATGTTTCTGGAAAAGTGGATACTTAGATATTTTGATCTAATTTCTAAACAACATATTTTTACCTACTGTTACATGACTTTTTTTATTCAAAAACTTGACAACATTTTAAAACGAATTGTGCGCCACCTATCGTACATTAATTATACTTTTTAGCATAAATTGTCGAACATAAATAACAATTTCGAACCAACATTTTTTTTTTTCCAAATTTTCAACTTTTTCTGCTTTTTGTAAAGAGAGCTTCTTAATTATTAGATCTCGTTTAGATATTGATAGGATACATCGGCTTTGATTTTAATATGATATCTAATAATATATTAGAAGCTTGTCGTTCTGTGATAGCATCCATTCTATGATATCACACACAACATGGTTCGAAGCAAAATTTGCTGCGATCAGCGAACGATAGCTAAAAATGATCGGTGCCTAAATATCATCACAAAATTTCTCTTGAAGTTATCTTTTCTTACAAATTTTCTCTACAGTTATATTATTGTATTAATATCATTGTGTCAGAGATATCGATCACTACTAAATCTGATCCCTATCTGGTCGTGTATTGACTTACTCCGCTTCATAGTGCGCCCCTCTAATTTGTTCGATATTTCTCTTTTATCTTCGCCTGTGTTAGACTAATTATTACTTTTGTGTTAATTAAAAAACTAAGGGGTTATTTGCATTCCATAAACAATTGAAAATGTCAGAATTTGCAATTATCAGTTGTACGAGGGTCGCAGTAACAAATTTATTGGAATTCATTGCAAGCAAATATTGAATGTTTTTGAGTTTTTTTCCACTGTAATTTATATAAGTGGGGCTTGACTGGATACACATCACTTCAGTATTGTAGTTCGTTTACCTGATAAATTCAATCAGAAATTTTTGCAGAATACGTTTACCCCTCGTACATCAGTAGTGTTATCTCGTTTAAAATGGAGAAGATCGAAAATAATGAAAGTTGAATTTAAGATGTTTCGATGCATAAGGAAAAATGATTGTGACTATTATTTGCATACAGAATTGTGTCTGTTCACAAAATGAAATGGGTAAAAATTTGGATTGGCACTACAATGTAGTCAGGCAATCGCGACCATACAATACCTGACATTTGAACTGGAGCCTATGAAATTTTTCATATAAAAATATTTTCTATATATCCATTTGCCAATTAATGACATAGCTAGATGGAATACGAGGGCTGCTACCGGGGTTATGGCGACGATAAACAGAAATATATATTTTTCAAATATTTTTCAATATATTTTTGCAATCGTTTTAACCAATTTTAGAAATACTCTCTCCGAACAAGTTAACTTCAAAACAGACGCTTTATATGCATTACTTTGACTTTTGACATATATTCTACGGTCTCGGTTCAGTTAGAAGGCGCCTTTCTGAAACTTGTCGACTGGTTTGCATGTCAGACTCTTAACCCAACGCCTCACCGACAGTTATAATACGTTTTATGAATATGGGGTGTAAATTTACTTAGTCTAGTTAGTCTTAATCTTCAGTGGCCTTTACGCGATTGTGTTTCTGAAAAAATTCCAGGCCTTTCGGTACTAGCAGGGTCGCAATGCGTTTTATCTTGAAACCATCGCCTTGAAACGAATTAATTGTGTGACACAGAAACCTATATCTGCCTCAAACTTGAATACCGATTTTCAGTAACCATTTTCTTCGCTTTGTTAATGTTAACTACGACTGAAGACATGACTGACCAGAATGAAGCAAATATTCCATCTCATCTTGGCCGCTTTTCAATGCACTGTACCACTTATATGCCCTCGTTTTCAATGAAGTCGGTTCACGGTAGGACTTTTGTAATATTTTCAATGATTCGTCGCACGGAATTCCATTTGCGCTATAAAATTCGAGATAAATTCTTTGTTCAATATTTTTATTCATGGTAAAAAGCGCAAAATATACGTGAGATAAACTGACAAAAACAAGTACTGTAAAAATACTATACGGCCGATTGTTCTCAATCTCCGCGTCAGTAAAGAGAACAGTTGTGCCAACTTAGTGACAAAAAAAAATTTTTCTAATCTCTTTAATATGCAGCAATTTTGCTTGTTGACGCAACCTTAAGTGAGATATGAAGAATATTTTGAAGAATATATTGAAAGCCCACGTTTGAATCATCACTTTTGCAGTAAGTTTTAACCATATTTACGCTTTCTTTGGTTGTTAAACGATCCAAATTCGTAAACGGCAAACCTTTCACTAAATAGTTAGCACTCCAGATGTTAGGTATTTAACAGCTGACAGCCTTGCCAGACCGGCGGTTGTGAAATCAAATGAAATCACCCTGTACTATATATGATAATAGTGTGTTTTTGAGAACCCAGTTAATTTGACGAAGTGCTGGCACACTGTTCTATCAAGCGCAGTTTGCTTGAAATAGTCCAGCCGAAAAAAGCTTATCTATATTTCAATTCGCCATTTCAAAAATAGATTTTTTTTCAGTATTTGTCGTAAATTTTTACTTTTAACAGCGATACATGATAATAGTAAGTGAGTAAGGGGAAAAATAATCCAATTTATATGCATTTGTAAGGAATCGCCCTTGTTGTGGGCTTGGTTATCGAAAAATTTTAAGAATATATCTCACCAGATATTTCCATATTTCGATGAAGATCGAGGAGAGAACGCTCACTTATTTTATAATGGAGTAGTGGTACATCGTCAACGGCACTGCAGTCCAAAGTAGGGAAAATATAATTTCCGGCGCCTGCTTATTAATTTTCTTTGTGAAGTAGAGGCCAAGGCTTAGCCCTATTTTGTTCAAGCCACTAATTTTTTCGCGTTGCTAGAAACTTTGTTTACTCGTTCTAATGGCCTTTTCTTTTGGGCGAATTTTCTAAGATAGGCCTCACCTCCTCCAATGGGGATTATGTTCCATACTAGCATAATCAATTTGGTATCTCCTGGCTGCGAAGAAAGGGCTGGCAATATGTGTTAATACCACAATTGTCAGCCCCTTTTCCTAGATAGCCCAAGTTTTACTTGGCTATCCCAAGGTGGCGTTGGCAATCGCATTGTCACATGCTCAGTTTGTCGCACACCGTGGGTAAAACCTTCACGGTGAGACTCACGTTAAACCCTCTGGACTTCTGGGCGAATTTTCTATATTCTAATAATCATCAAACACAAACAAAATAATGCAATTTGCTCAAAATTTGACAGTAGTCTAGTGTCAAGTTGCAAGAACTACGTGACCTGCAGTGTCTTCTTCAAAAAAAAAAAAACACTGTACTTTCAATCCGCTCTCCCATCTTTCGCAGGGGTCATCATTTTCGTCTCGAGTAGTTGTTTTTAGTTTTTTTTGCCAAATTTGTAAAAATTACTCCGGTATTCAGATTTTTTTTGTCTAAATCCAGTGTCTTAGCCATTACATTTTAAGCTGTTTTTAAGAATAACCTGGTCTCTGTAATTTTAACTTAATGATTTTAATATTTCAAACCGGGCTCATCAGCTAAAACCGTTATGACTTTTTCATATGCAAATACGCTCGGTGAAGTATACTCTACCCTATAATTATATAAATTATCTGCTTTTGGAACTAAAAACTTCTTAAACGAAAACCTTAACTAATCAAATGTTTACCTAACTAATGACGTTTGCAAGATAACCGCGATAATGAAGATACTCGTAACAGTTCGAGTTAATCCAGCAAATGAAGCTACTAAACCTGTAACCGCATACAGAGCGTACAGCGGCGGTATATGATATTTTCGTCCGTCCGTCCGTCTGTCCGTGTGACCGATTGTACGGGTTTTCCACCATATTGTTCGAATGCGGCGAGCAATTTTTTAATTTTTGTTTTTTGTAATTAAAATAAACAATTTGTTTTATCATTCTGTTGTTTTAATTTGTCTTTCGTCACAATACATATTAATGCATTTATTTATCGAAACGTGTATATTTGCAAAAACGTTGGGCAAATAATTAATCGTTTCGATATTTTCCATTTAAAAATGTATAAACTTTTCTCCCACTAAATGGCATTTAAACCCGAAAATGCTGCGTGAGTTCATGAGATTTTAGTGAAAAAAAACTGCTCAGAATTGTTTATATAAATCATATCTGTACTAGAAAAAAAGATCAGCAAACGTGTTCAATTCGCTTCATGGCAACTTCCGTGCGTTCTATCTTACAGTAATTAAAGGCAATGCTAAGAAGAATAGCTGTAGGCAAACAAATTCACTAAAGATAACTAATTTGCAGAGAAGTGTCATCGAGTTGGCAAGAAACGCAATTTAAATGAATTTAACTCATTATCACACTCGCAGCAACGTATATCGTCATTATTTGCATCTAAGTTACCAGTTTTATTTATTTATCTATTATTTTGTGAATTGTATAATTTTTGCAGTCGTCAACAGGCGTGGGCAATATTTTATGGCAAATTCTAAGCATATTTGAAAGCTTTAATACTAAAGAACTTAAAATGGGATTTCATACACTTCATTTGTCGATAATTTATTAAACTCCATACATAGGAGACCTATAAAAATATGGCTCATATCTGTACTGCACCCCACAATTTTATGGAAACCAAAATTAAAGACAATTTAAGTGTTGTAGATTTGCACACAAATTAGTCGTTTTTAATAGGATAATGTTAAGAAACCATAGTGGGCTTCAACCTTCAGCCAAGACCTCCAACTCGATGGATACCGACGACACTTTCTAATGTTAATGACTAGCAAAATCTTCACACAACCGAGTTCTCGTTGAATAGAAGGTTCAGATCTGTGATTAAGTTTGAGATGGTCTCTACTCCTTAGTACCCCAAAAACTACTTAAATTTTATGTATTTTCCTAATGTTAAGGTTAAAAATCTTCCAGAAAATTTACACTTTTTTTTTATCAAATTTTAGAAAGGTTTTTTTTGTCACTTTAAAATCTGTGCAATTTGTTTTCCTTTACTAATACATTATTTATATTGTAGTACTGATTTCCATACAAATATTTTAACACGTCACTTTTCATTTAAAATGCCCACATTATTCATGCCCATATATCGTAAATAGCTTAGAATAGAATAATTCCTGGTTGTTTCAAAATCTGGCATGAGTTCTTTGAAGAGTCTTTCCCAACACCTTTTTATGCGAAAAGCATATTCATTGGCACTTTCCCATGCGCAAAGTGTCTTCCTTGACACTCGTCTACGTGAAAAGTATCTTCGCTGATACTTTCCTATACGAAATATGTCCTCATATATTCTTTTCTTTCTTGTCGAAAAGCGTCTTCTAAGTCACTTTTCTATGTCAAATATGTTTTCATACAAAAAGTATCTTTCCTATGCACCTATGGGTGCCTTAATTTACACTTTTCTACATAAAAGGGATTTTCACCAACATTTTCCCATATAAAAAGTACATCAAATGTGTTTCTATCGACAGTATTCTAATAAAAACTGTTTTGGTTGACATTTTCCTACATATACTAAAAGCTTCTTCATCGACACTTCCCTGTCCCTATCGGCATTTCTCTGTATGGAAATTTGAATTTATCTATGAAGAAGTTGTCTTCAGCAAAATTTTTCTCTATGAAAAGTTTTTTGTGAAAGCATCTTTAGTGACATTTTTCAATATATGTGCCTTCATAGACACTTTTCTGAAAAATTTCTTCAACGAGACTTTTTTATATGAAAACTGTCCTTGGCCACATTTTCTTGTCTTCAGCGGCACTTTTCTATACGAAAAATGTCTTCAGCGTCATTTTCACTATGAAAATTGTCTTCTGTAACATCTTGCACTATGAAAAGTGTCTGCTGTGATATTTTTCACTATGAAAAGTGTCTTCTGTGACATTTCTCACTATGAAAAGTGTCTTCTGCGACATTTTTCACTATGAAAAGCGTCTTCTGTAACATTTTTCACTATGAAAAGTGTCTTCTGTGTCATTTTTTACTGTGACAAGACACTATGAAAAGTGTCTTCTGTGACATTTCTCACTACGGAAAGTGTCTTCTGTAACATTTTTCACTATGAAAAGTGTCTGCTGTGACATTTCTCACTATGGAAAGTGACTTCTGTGACATTTTCCACTATGAAAAGTATCTTCTGTGATATTTTTCACTATTAAGTGTCCTCAGCGAAACTTTTCTGTATGAAAAGTGAGTTTGGTGTCACTTTTCTGTATGAAAAATACCTCCAGCGATAATTTTCTATGTGAAAGGCGTTTTATGCTAAAATGTCTACAGCTACATTTTTTGTATATGAACAGTGTCGTCAGCTACGTTTTTCTGTATGAAAAATGTTTTCCATTATACTTTTCTATATGAAAAGCTTCTTTACAAACTTTTTCTGTATGAGAAATTTCTCCATTTACACATTTTTATGAGAACAGTGTCCTCAACAACATTTTTCTATAAGAAAATTACCTTCAGTGACACTTTTTTTATATGGAAATTATGTTCAGCGGCACTTTTCTTTCTATATAAAGAACTTCTTTAGGGACACTTTTCTAAAGGAAATGTTTCTTCAGTGATACATTTCTATAAGAAATCTATCCTCAGCGTGACTTTTCTGTATGAGAAGTTCCTGCAGCGACCCTTCAGTGATGCTCTTTCATATGAAAAGTATCTTCAGTGACATTTTTCTTTCTGTGTGAAAAACTTCTTTCTATACAGGCACTTTTCTAAAGGAAATGTTTCTTCAGTAATACACTTCTATAAGAAATATATCTTCAGCAAATTTTTTCTGGTTGAGAAGTTCCTGCAGAGACTCTTTTTTATATGAAAAGTTTCTTTAGAGGAACTTCTCTACATGAAAAGTTTCTTCAGCATCACTAGAATAGTTCCTTCAGAGACTCCTTTTTATATGAAAAATTCCTTCAGCAACACTTTTCTATATGAAAAGTTTTTCCACTGACGTTTTTCTATGCGAAAAATTTCTGCAGCGATACCCTTCCATGTAAAAAGCGTCCCCATTGAAATGTTTGAATTTTATTTACAAAGTGAGTGTGACTAAGAAGTAATTTTAATTTATTGATAACATTTCTTCGGAACACTTCGCTTACTGAACATACTCGTAGATATTAAGAAACATTTTCTTTGCGAAAGTAACCGTGAGAAGTTTACTCCCACTTTGCATTATCTTCAAAACGAACGTGTAGTTTTCTACAGGGAAGTTAATGTGAATACACTTTTGCTATATAATGATCTCAGTGACGTCACCTTGCTTATCTATCATTCATATATGCATATACTCGTATGTATAAATCTATATGCTCGTTAACAAAGTTTATTTTTATCTAATTTTTAACTACAACAATAACATTTTAATAACAATTCTTAATAGATTTTGTACGTGTAAACAAATGACAACATTTCTTAAAATTCGTACAAAAATATAAATTATTTTCATTTTAGCAACCAGACATGAACAATAGCGACGAGTAGCATTTTTAGCTTTTTGGTGGTCATAATTTTGTCCCCAAACGAGGCCATTTATTTTTGGGATCCATTAGCCAATGCAAATAGTTGCGCGTGTTACAAATTCAAGACTGTATGGTATCCGAAAATTACAATCTCTAAAAATACTCATGCTCCCAGAAATTAAAATATCTTCTGTAATATTTAAAGATTGCATATCGGAGAAATTGGAGGGGTTGTAGAAATTTTCAAATTATGAAACAATGTTTGAGGGAAATTGAGCACAAGCATAATTAACTTTATATCGCAAAGACATCTTTGAAAATGTTAGAGACATTAAAAACGAAACCGGTCATAACAAATATTCTGTTAGAGAAATTGTCCTCACATACATAAAGAGGGATTCAAAAACACATTTCGACTTAGAAAAATTGTTAGAGATATGTACAGATAATAACATTTCAAAATGTGAAAAAGTTGGTGTAAAGGCTATGTGGACGGGGAAAGCAGCTCTCAGGACGACTTTAGTAAAGGGTACACAATTTTCGTACGGAAAAGGTGGTCATGCAGACAATTTTTATATGGAAAAGATAACTACGAATATACTTTCATATTGGAAATTGTCTATGCAGACATATTTCGTATAATTTTCATACAGAAATGTCTATATTAAGACACTTCCTATGTATAGAAGGGTCTGTTAGATAGCAAAAATGGTAAGAATGTGTCTACGAGTATGTAATTAATTTGTATACACAGTGTGGCGCACCAATTGTGCTACAATAAAAAATTTAAATAACTTTTTTTTAACCAATGTGTTGCATTTATTTTTTATTGTACAGGAAATTCAATTTTATTTCATAAACCTAATTGGTTTTGGTGATGATGGACTGTGAATGATGTTCATTTACATATGTATGACACCTAACCTGAAAATTATTTATTGCTGCCTGAAGGGTTGAAGTCGGCATCGCTTCAATTATTGATATAATGGAATGCTTTTATTCTGTCAGATTCAATTTTGTTTTATATAACTAATTGGTTTTGAAGGTGATAGACCGTAAATGAACTCCATGCTCATTCACGTATATGCGACACCTGACCTGAAAATTATTTATTTCAATTATTGCTTTAATGGAGTGGATCAATTCTGTCAGAATTAGATTCTTGGTTTCGTTTTGTTTGACATAATCTAATAAAAAAAGTCTAGGTCAGTTCAGATGACCTTGAGGGTCAGCGGAATGTAGAATTTCTGGATATTAAGTGGTTTGGGAATTTGCTTGGCTAAGTGCACAATTGCCCCATCTTCTTGGAACCAGCATTTTTGTATAGATATTTCTTATACCAAAGCCTGGTTTATGAGCACAATTTTTATATTTTACATAAAGAAAGTCTTTATAAAGACAGTTTCCATACATATATGAAGGTGTCTATGCAGATTATTTTCTTGTAGAGAAAGCACCTGCGCATACAATTTACATACATATGCAAAAAGTGCTTATGAGAACAGTTTTCATATAGAAAATCGGTTATACAGACAATTTTCTAACGGAGGAAGCATTTTCGTGTATAATATTTGCGAAGAAAAAAAACCTATTTAGGTAAATTTTCGTATGGAAAAAGAGTATGTAACGACTTTTTTGTACGACGACATGTCTTTGAAGACATTTGTCATAAAAAGGATGCATAAATGATGATAACAAAAAAAAAAAAAGCGTCTATGAAGATACTTTTCATATAAGAGAGTGTATATGCGATAAATTTCATATAGTAAAAAGAGTCCAAAAGGTGTTTCAGCAGACATTTTGCAAATGCCTACGATGATGTTCTTATTGTATCGTATTGGAAAGTACCCGTGCAGTCAATTTTCATACAGAAAAAATATCATTGAACACAATTTTAATATGGAAAAATTATTCATATGAAAAACTTCAATACAAAAAGTACTAAAGAAGATGCTCTTCGTATAGGAAATTGTCAGACAATTTTCTGTTAGAAAAAATGGTCATACAAACAGATTTTATAAAGAGGAGTGCCTATGAAGATATAGGAAAACTTTTATCCAGTCAATTTTCTGATTCAGAAAAATTATCAGTGCTGACCACACAGGCAACTTTCATATAGAAAATGTGTCTATAAAGTTAATTTTCATATTGCAAAATTGTTCAAACAGAATTGTATAAAAACAGGCTTTTCACACAGTCGTCTTAGAAGGCACTTTTTGTACAGAAAATTTTACTTTTTTATAGAGGAGTGCCTGTGGGTCCCACTTCATATAGAAAAGTGTTTATATGGAGAACAATTTTTTTTTTATAGAGAAGCTTCTGTGAAGGCACTCCGAAACCATATGTTAAATCGTATGTGAAGACGTTTTTCATATAGAAATGACTCAGAGGAAGAACTTTTCAAATAGAAAAGATTCTCTGAAGGGTCTCTGGGAACAAATCTCGTATAGAAACATGTCTGTAAAGCACTTTATAATGGAAACGCGTCTGTGGAAGAACTTTCCATATATAGAAAAGCATCTGTGAAGACACTTTTCATATAGAAAAGCGTTTGTGAAGATACTTTTCATATAGAAAAGCGTCTGTGAAGACACTTTTCATTTAGAAAAGCGTCTGTGAAGACACTTTTCATATAGAAAAACGTCTGCGA
>JAHXMU010000401.1:0-27988 GCA_019455685.1 Philornis downsi | reverse complement strand
GAAGACACTTTTCATATAGAAAAGCGTCTGTGAAGACACTTTTCATATAGAAATGTGCTATAAATTATATGGGAAAGTGTCTGTGATAACACTTTTCACATAGTAAGGTGTTGATTAAATTGCCATTTGCGTCCATGAAAATTTTTCAGGTAGAAGATTTCATTTAGGAAATTTGTTTATGAATATACTTTGAATATAAGTTGTTTATGAGAATTTTTTATGCAGTGAAAATGTCTGTGAAGACTCTTTGCGTATTTCTGCAGACTCTGCTATATGAACCAAAAATGTTTGAAACCGGGTTTTCATTTCACCCCACTAAC
Source organism: Philornis downsi (assembly GCA_019455685.1). NCBI lineage: Eukaryota > Metazoa > Arthropoda > Insecta > Diptera > Muscidae > Philornis > Philornis downsi. The sequence continues at coordinate 27,668 of JAHXMU010000401.1, read as the reverse complement.
AAACCAGCAATGACAACGTAAATGAAAATGAAAGTGTTCACGTATGCGTTTAATCGTTTAGTTTTTTTTTTCTTTTTTTTGGTAGGGGAGGTCATAAATTAGTCTTTTCAGAGTAAAAAGACAACAACAATTGAAATGTATCAAAACAAAAGATCATAAAATGAAATTAATGAAAACAAATGTTACATTTTTACATACCTACATTTGCGCTGCACTCAATAGTAAAACCTTTAATAACATTTTGTTACAGACAAATGTATTCAGTTTTTGTTGATTGTGTACTTTTGTTTTAGTTTTAAACAGACCCATTTAGTTGTTGTGGAAATGAGCCTCCAACTTGGTGAAAAACCAAAACAAACAACAAAAACGCAAACGTAATACAACAGCAACATCAGCGATCGCAACAGCAGCATACGAGTATCTTTTGTGAACACACATGACACACATACCTGCTATCTGTCTGCTTTTGTCTGTATACACATACACACAGTCGTATCTAGTAGTACACATGTTCAAAAATGTACTCAGTTCAGTACATTTGAGATCTGTAGCAGACTTTAAATGCTGTAAACTGATCATCTGATGGGCGATCAGATTTATTCTCCACCACCATTGCTGGTTGGTTGTGCGGTGGTAGTAGCTAAGTAAATATCTGTGGCCAGTACGTACAATACTGTAGGATGTGGGAAGATGCCAGATTGTTTAGACGTGGCTTTATTCCAAGTAAGATGTTAATTATTATACGTATAACTATTATATATTATTTTTACAATTTTACAGCAAACTAGTTTGGCCACTTGTTTACGGAGCTTTAATAATTTTAATTTCCAAAGACTTTTTTGTAAATTGAAGAACAATATAATCCTTCTTATTTCCTGAGACCGATATAAAATAGATGTAAGGGCTATTTTAACAGGTTGAATCGAAGAATCCATATACGATTTAGGCAATAGTATAAATCTGTAAATGTATGCAAATACTTCTTCGAAACTCAACCCCAAATTACTCAAAAACTTTGTGTGCAATCCTTACTCTTTTCAGCAAAATAGTTTTCTTTGTATACCTGTAGAGATGACACTTTTTGCCTGATGATATCTTTCAGTGAAGTACAACTAACCGGGGGCGCTCATGCTCATGCTCGGTAAATCTTATGACTTTCGAAACTGAATAATTTTTCAAAAAATTTCCATGTTAAGAAAGTACATATTTTCTGGAAAATAAAAACACCGGGATTTGATCAATAAAACACAAAACCAATTTTCTGGAAAAGGGAATTTCCTTTAGTGTCTTTTATCGACTGGAAGCGAGTGACTTCAAATAAAAATTTGAGTATAAAAAAGAGAAATAATTAGCGGGGTCCACATCAAGTGAATATGGTATAGGTTCGATGACATTTGTTGAGTTTTTGTCAAGAAAAAATCTAGACGTTTTCTTGCCACAATACGAATTTTCAATAAATTTGCTCTCTCTAACGCTGTATATCGCCCAGATAATATTCTCTATTAACCGTTTGACTTTTTGGTAAGGATTCCGAAAACATCACGGTAACCAAAGAAAACAGTTTTTTGATCGACTTTGACGTGATTTTTTCGGTTTCAGCTTGATTGTAAGGCGCCGTTCCGCAACTTGTTGACTAGTTTCCACGTCAGTCATTTTGATAATTTTTTCTAGAACGTTCTCAACGAATTTTACTATATTGAGGTTTTAAAAAAATTCAGGTTTTTCCAAACTAGTTGATCAGCAACGCATTTCAAACACAACGATCGTGCAAAATGGCACGAATCGATTCGTGAGTAACAGAAAGTTCAGAATTTATTTCTCTCAATGTCACCATTTCCTTCAGTTTATCGATGTTAACGTGTATTGAAGATGTTGATGGCCGACCAGAACGAAGCAAATCTTTAATCATATCTCGATTACTTTTGCCCGTGTTGTTGACAAATCCGAGTAAGTCTTCTGTAACATTTTATGCGATTTGGAGCACGAAATTTCATTTGCCATACAAAATTTGAGACAAATTCTTTGTTCGACATTTTCACCATTATAAAAATCGCAAAATATGCTTGAGATGAACAGGCAATATCGAATACTTTAAATAAACTAAGTGACAGAACGCCGCGAAGGTCCAACTCAGTACTTAGATCAGTTGTGTGTCAACTTAGAATTTAGATAAATCTTTAAGTAGGATTTTTAAACGGCCAATTTCTTGTACTTTTTGACAAAATGTGTTCTAAATTAAAAATGTGAGGTTTCAGTTAGACTTTTTACAAAACACTACGTCCCAAGTTCTTCAAAAAATTTCAAATTTTAAGTGGAATGTTCTTAATCATAGTAAAAATCTATGAAATGAATATCAACGGATTTTTAAATAAATTCCCAATGGACTTTTTAATAAAAAACTCTTTAAAAGATTATATTCTACGATCTGTCTTCTAAGAAATCATTAGAAATATATAATATCATTTTCCCATTCCGTTATCTTAGCACCTAAATACATCTGGCAACATTCTTTTCCAACATTGCCATGAGAACATTCGCTCAAAACAGTTTCAATGCCATGAGCGTAGTTTAAACAAAAAGTGCAACCATTAGCAGTACCAACTCTGGGGGGCACTAGTTTTCAATTGCCGGTCTCACCAACACCAAAGCAAATAACAAACACAATAGATGCTCGGGGGTCATCTACTCGCTCACACTCTCTCTTTCTCACCCGACGGCGCTACAGTGATGGATAAAAGTCTAATATTGTTACTCACATGGATCACATGCAAACAAAAGATCACTGATGCTATAAATCTTATGACTTTGTGTGTTCATTCGTAAGAGTTTTATGTTAATGATTGTAGGTTAAAGTTGGAAATTTTCTTTTGGTTTTATTGATTGTTGGAGTTGAAATCGCATTCACTTCAATTTATTACGAACGTCATTGGTATGAAGTTGTCATTTGTTTCACATGTCATTTATATACTCAAACGTCAATCACATGATGTTGGAGACAAGCGAGAGAGAACATAAATCTTACAGTTCGGTATTAGTTAAGATGTTCTCAATGGCTTTTAGGACTTTTTGGCAGAGAGGTTTTATGGTATATCTTCAAATTGAATTTATTTTAACATATAGTTTTATAACTTGTTCAAATACGAGGGCTGCAAGATAACTGTTGAACTAATGAGGTCAATGTAAATTCTCGTGTGACTACTGCCGCATAATGGAGACAATGTATTATTTAGGCAGCAAATTTCATATAAAAAAGTGGTCACAGATACTTTTCTTAAGGATAGCAGTACTTATATGCGCCTTTCCTATAGAAATGTGGTATTTGGAGACAGTTTTCCTATAGAAAAATGTATCCATAAACATTTTCTTCTATAAAAATATGCTTTCATAGTTATTTTTTATATACAGGCTAATTAAAACTAAAAAAATTTAAAAAGTTATTCGAATTTCTTATTGTAGCACAATTGCTGCGCCACCTTGTAGAAAAGAATTTTCGAAGAAAAATTTTCTCCTAGATTAACGTGATTATATAGACGCTTCGCAAATAGAGAAATGTCCTTACAGAAACCATTCCTGTAGAAAAGTATTTTTGTAGAAATTTTCCACAGCAAAAAGCGTGCTTTTTGGATAGAGAATCTGTATCATACACCGTCACATATATCTTTTATATAGAAAAGTAGACATATTTAATAATGCGACGTCAAACAGAAAAATGTGTTCATATACAGTTCAAACAGAAGAAAAACACCACTTTTGACAGTTTTATTATATCTTATGTCGTCATAGATTCATTACATATATCTTTTCTATAGTATTTTAATAGATACTCGTGTTATAGAAAAATGTTTTCATAGGTACTTTTCATGTCAAAATCGTTTTTAAATACCATTTTCTTGTAGAAAATTGTCTTCATAGATTCTTTCAATAGAAATTTATTTTTATGCTCAGTATTCATAAAGAAAACTTTACTCCTAGGCACTTTTCATATATCTTCTTCCTAAATGCCTTCGTAGATATTGTCCTTATAGAAAATGGGTTGATACAAACCTTTTTCACGTATTCATAGACACTGTTCGTGCAGAAGATCGCCTTCGTAGACAATTTTGGTGTAGAAATTTGTCTTCATAGTCGCTTTTTTATATAGTAAAGCGTTTTTATAGACATCTTTCCTGCAGAAAATTGTATTCGCACAAATTTTTAATATGAAAAATTGTCTTCATAGACAAAGATATCCTCATAGACATTTTCTATGTAGAAAAATGTCTTCGTAGATATTTTTAATGTATAAAAGTGTCTTCATAGACATTTTTCATTATATTCGAAGGCAATCACTAAAAATATAAAGCTGTGTTCACAGAAACGTTCCATAGAGGAAAGACTTTTCATGTTCACTTTCCGTCTAGAAAAGTATCTCATTGGAAACTTTTCACACAGCATATTAGCAGAATTTTGTCAAAGGGAGAAATATCTTCATAAACATTTTTAATATAAAGAAGTATGTTCATAAGAGTATGAGTTTTTCATATAAAAAAGTGGTGCCATAGACGTTTTCGTATACACGATTTTCTTAATAGAAAATTTCATATAGCAAATTGTCTTCATAGACGTCTTTCACATAGAAAATTATCATCATAGACGCTTTTTATATGGAGGGATGTTTTCGTCGTATTAGACGATGTCTTCGTAGACTGTTCATATATAGAAAACCATTATTATAGGCTCGTTTCGTTGAGAAATTGTTTTTATGGGCACTTTCCATAAAGAGAAGTATCTTCACAGACACTTCTCATACAGAAAAACGATATCATGAACACTATCCATGCAAAATAGCGTCTCCATAGGCTCTTTTCATATAGAAAATGTCATTTCTATTTACAAAATTGCTATCACAGACACTTCCGTACAAAAACGTGCCCTTATAGGCACTTTTCATATAGAAATTAGTTTTCATGGACAGTTCTCATATAGAGAATTGTATTTGAAGACATCTTTTGTGGAGAATACTGTTCTCGTAGACACGTGGCATATGGACAGGCATCTTTATTTAGATGCTGTCTATAGAAAAAGCTTCTTCATACATGATATTCATATACCTATAGAAAAGTGTTTTCGTATACATCTTTCAAACAGACAAGAGTCTTCATGTATATCTTTCGTATTGGAAAGTGTAGGCGTAGAGAATTTTTGCATATAGAAGTGCTTTCACAGGTATATTTGAATAAAGGAAGAGGCTTTATAGACACTTTTCAGACAGAAAGCGTTTTCATGCACCCAAGTTTCCTTGCTTCCCATGAGTGAGATTGGGGGAGCTTCTCACATTTTTGTTTTGTAACTTTATAGTATCAAACAAACTTCATACAAATTACTCTTCAGCGCCGCACGGCATTATAGGGGCTAGTTGGCATTCAATCTGCTTACTTATATTATATTTTTAGACTCACTAAACGCGATCTATAGTTTAACGACGATACCGAACATTACAGTTTGAGATGCACTTAGTGGACTTTTCGATTACTCCACTGTACGAAGCCTTCATTAGACATATCGATGTGACTGTCGCTCAAATAATTTGTGAACATGCGAACGATAATCACGTGTACTAACCATCGCGCCACGGTCTATCACACACTTTTCGTATAGAAATGCCTTTATAGACCCTCTCTATAAAGATAATTTTCTTCGTTGACGCCTTCTAACATAAAAAATTGTCTCACTGTTGCCTTTTCGCATCGAGAATTGCCTTCACTGTCGTTCTTCATATAGAAAATATTGTACATACTTTTTACATAAAGAATTCTTTTCTTTTCTCGTAGAAAACGATTTTTTGGAAATTTTTCAAACACTCTTTCATTGCATAAAGTGTATTCAAGAAAAATGCCAATAAAAAATAGCGAAAAACATTTTCGTAAATAGTTTTTACATAGAAACTTAATTCCATTGAGGCTTTTCCTCCATAAAAGTATTTTTGTAATAATTTTGCAATTGGAAAGCAGTTTTTGGAGGCATTTCCATTCAACATATTGTTTTTAAGGCACTCTCTGTGGAGCAAAGCATTTTCGTATATTATTTGCTACTTACATAGATAACAGATAGATAAAGATAGATAAAGAAATGTATTTTCGTATATTATTTACATAGAAGCTGTCCAGAATTTTTCATAGACACTTTTGTTAGAGAAAATCATCCCCATAGACACATTTCATAAAGGAGATAGATGCCTCCATAGATTCTCTTCATAAAGAAAAATTATCTTTCTGAAGGTTTTTGTAAAGTAATTTATTTCAAATATATTTCTCGTGTAGAGAAAAAAAAAATAAGATGCCAATTCTTATTGCCACTCGTTTTGTACAGACATAAAAACTCTATACTGTTTATATACAAAACAACTAATAATTATCCCTTCTCTGCCATCCTGCAAGTAATGTTGTTCCCAAGTAAAAATAAACTCGTAAATACTTAATAAGGCAATTCACAGCCATCGTTCTAATAAGGACATCAAAATCTCCTCTGTCTGCCAGGAGATGTATGTTACGATGCCGGCAATTACATTCACAGTTTAAAAATAAAACCTAATTAGATAGGTGGCCACAGCTACATCAGCGCAGCAGAAGCCAAGAAGTCATACATCGCTACCGCATGATGAATGTGATGGTGGTGATGGTGGTCTTTACAGACTGGAGTAGCTGCGTCCACTTAACCCAGCGTTGATGTCTTACGCTGCGCACACGAGGAATTCCTTTTGTGCGTTCCTCATCGTTGGTTATTTCTTTATTTTTATTGCGTTAAAATTGCACGTACGTGATTTTCCATAAATTGCCACCTTTGATGAAGAGAATCTGACAAAGTGACTTTTTCTGCAGAGTGACGCTTAACAAAAGAATAAGGAGACCTTTAAGCCGTAACTTCAAACTGTCGTAAGGGACCCAGAAACATGGATGCTGTGCTTACTTGCATAGCTACAAATCTTTGTTTTTCAAAAATTACACCTTTATATTTTCCACCAATGTAGTTCATATTGTTGCTATTGCCAAGGAGCTTTTAGGTACGAAAACGCCTGAACGGCTGAGGATGCCTTTCTTTCCCTTGTCGTGCAGGAACAACAAGAATTGTTTGTGTGGAATTCCGACGTATTTGGAGTGAAACGCATACTTGACATCTTAAGGATTGCTCAGCATTACAGACACTGTAATGCATATCCTGTCAGGCTCTGATGCTGAGAGCCATTAAGTTGTTTTGTCGATGTGAGTCTAATAGTAGGGGGCAGTACTAGAGGATTCGAAGATAGGGAAAGTGTAATATAGAACCTACAACCACTTAAGTATTGGAAGACTTATGGTATGATATGACATAAGCAGCGTAGTAAAGAGAAATCCATTATTTTTTCTTATAACGTTAATGACTTTATGTAGCTTAATTAGAATGGTTTAGGTCTATCATGCGTCTTTTTGCTCACAAACTTATTACGAGGGACATCCCTCTCATAGAGATCGTCATCTCTATTTCCAAAAAACTGAGTCAGTCGATTTTCATAAATTTGAAGCAAATTTTCCGCCAACGAAGTCATTAGTCACAGTTGGCAATCACTTGGACTATAAGGTGTATGCGTAAGAACATTCCAATCAAGCTTCACCAGATTCTGCCCAGTCAATATTGATGCTTGACGTTGTTCTGATGGAACACAATTCTTCTCTTATCGGCTAAAGGTGGTCACTTCTGGGCGATTGCTAAAATCGGATGTTCAGTGTTTGACGGTGCAGGTCTTAAGTTAGACCGTAGTCGCAATAGATAATTCCCTGTTAATGTCATCAAACACACAACAAAACTTTTCTTACCGCAAATTTTGAATTGACCACAGTTTGCGGCACTTTTCATACTGAAAATTGTCGTTATAGACGCTTTTTACATGGAAGGATGTCTCCGTCATTTAAAAAGATATCTTCGTAGATTGTTAATACCTATATATAGAAAACCATTTTCATAGAGACTTTTCCTGTGAAAAGTGGTTACATGGTCACATTCTACATAGAGAAGTATCATCACAGGCACTTTTCATACAGAAAACCCGTTGTGTGAACACTACAATCATGCAGAATAGCGTCTTCACAGGCTCTTTTCATGTAGAAAATGTTTTTCGTGTTTAGAAAATTGCTTTCACAAACACTTTTCATACAGAAAGGAGCCCTCATGGGCACTTTTCATATAGAAATTTGTCTTCATTGACTCTTTCATAAAGAACACTGTTCACGTAGACACGTATTATGTCAGAAAATATCTTTGTTTACATGCTTCCTATGGGAAAAAAACATCTTCATACATACTATTCATATAGAAAAATGTCTTAGTATACACTTTTCAAATAGAAAAGAGTCTTATGTACGATATATCTTTCATATAGGAACGTAAAATCGTAGACAGTTTCGCAAATAAAAGTGCCTTCACAGTTGGAATAAAGAAAAGGGCTTTATAGACACTTTTTAAGCAGAAAACGTGTTCTTGCACACTTTTCATATAAACAACAAACCACAAAATTTGGAGAGCTTCTCACATTCAGAGGACTTACACAGATTCTATTTTTAGACTCACGCAACGGCATCTACAGTTTAATGACGATTCCAGACGCCACAGTTTGAGAAACACTTGCAGGGCTTATCGACTACTCTAAGCGTTCGTAAAACACATCGAGGTGGCTGCCGCTTAAACAATTCACGATCATGCGAACGATAGTCACGTATAGTAACCATCGCGTCACAATCGATTACATATTTTTTGCGGCGGCCCATGGCGATTCCACCACTGTACGTGACCCACTTTTCATCATTAGTCACTGTTTGCTCATGAAATGGACCGATTTTGTTGGGATTTCACATCGAGTAACAAACGGAAATTCTGAGATTTTTTTGTAATAAGCTTGTGGCACCCATACATTGAGCATCTTTTTGTATTCAGACTTATGCAAAATGTTCCATACTGATATTTGTGCAATGTTTAGCTCTTGGACAATCGAAACAGTGCGATTTCGGATATTTTATTGACATTTTCGACAATTGACTGGCTGGGGCGTGGTGCATCTTTGACATTAAAATTACCGGAACAGAATCGAAGTAACGAAAATTGTGCCTAATTTACTGTTACATTATTAGAAATGTTAATGCTTACGTTTTCGCCGTTATCGAAGAAAAACGTCCTCTTTGTTGATGCCCATCTCTAATGGGCGCTCAAACAATACTGATTCAAGTAACCACAAAACCGTGTGAGTAAATTTTTGAGTGCGAAATCGTATCTACCTAATACCATCTAGCGCAACCTGATCGCTCTTATACATATGAGAGACACAGATTACTAAAGCCATCTATTGAAGAAATAATGAACTTTCTTTTACTGTACTGTATGTGACATATGAGTAATTGAATAAAATCGTTTATTCGTGATCTTGTACTGGCTTTATAGTGAGGCTGCATAAAGTCAGCCAGAGTCTGAAGTACTCTCCGTATGAGTTATTTATTTGTAATTGTATTGGGACCATTAATGTTATTCACATTTGCAGCCAGCAGGCTTGCATTTTTGCCTTTATATTTGTTGATGTCCATTTTTGACGAGCGCTCAAACAATACTAAGTCAAGTAATCACAAAACCGTGCGAGTAATTTTTTGAGTGCGAAATCTTATCTTATAATCTTATCTTATCTTATAGATTACTATAGCCATCTATCGAAAAAATAATGGATTTCTTTTTACTGTGCCGTATCTGACATATGAATAATTGAATAAAAGCGTTTGTTCGTTATCTTGTTCTGTCTTTATTATGAGGCTAAATAACTTCAGCCATTGTCTGAAGTATTTCCCTTTGATTCGAGTATGACTTCTTCATTTTGAAGTCATCATTGATGTGGAATTCGTGCTCGTTGTAATTGCTGATTATGGCAATTTTTTCTAGGCAAACTCCGTCTTGACTATTGCCGCTTGTGAGACTCCTGTTGTTGGTGTTTGCTGGAAATTATACGTGCTCTATTTTCAAGGTCATTCCATATTATAGTAGCTATAAGTTAGATGGCCTTTGGGTATTCACTTGTTGACGTGGTATTGACAATTCAGATGGCTGTTGCAAGTTTATCTTAAAATTCTAACTGCTGCTTATTATGACCATTGTAGAGAGTTATTACAATAATTAGAATTATATGAATTCTAAGTTTAGAATTCCGTTCACCATTTTTGCAAAATATTTTATCGTTGTGGCAATTGTCTTCCTCCTCTTATTTCAATTTCTATAAATGTTAACAATATCGAGTCATTAGACTACACACAAATAAATCCATAGAATTTCTTGCCTGTTATTGATTGAATTCCGCAGTAAATGTTATTTCACATTAACGGCAAACTAGAGTTACCGAGTGTTTTTGCTACAACAATAATTACTATGGCTTCTCGAAAAAGATTACTATATCTTTGAAAATTAGGTGATTTTATCGATATGAAGCGGTTGGGTTCAAAAAACGAGTGCAAAATAATGCAATTATCACTGAATGCCGACTACATGTAAGAGGACAAGAGAAGGGCAGTACAAAAAATAACAGGGTTAACATTTTAATACGACTATTGAAATTTTGCACAACAGTTGAAACTGTTCAATATATTCGAAATTATGCAAAATATTCATATTTGCGATCCACACCATTAGTGCGACAAAACACATCAAAACAGGGAGGAACTGATAAAGGTGGACACATTAAAAGAAAGGCTTCATATTAATTGATCAATTCAGTATAAGTTGTATGTTTGAAAGGCAAATGTGTCATTATATACTTGTAAAAATTTAGACGAAGTCAGTTTTGTCAGTACAAAAAATATATTTGAAATGATTGTGCCAATATACAAATGTAGTTTCAAGAGCTGATACAAGCGAATTATACTTCCACAAAGCATATTTGTGTATACAGAAGCGTCCTTCGAACAGAAACTTATCGTCACAATTTCATTCCTATAATATATAATCTCCTTTATAGATGCAATTTCCATTGCAACTGACATTATAGCCACTTCTACCATATAAAGGCGTGTCCCAAGAAATGACATGTTTTCTCTACAATGACACCTTTTCGATAGAAAAGACACTTCAACACAGCTCATCACACCACAGGCTTAGAGGAACTCGAAAAGTGTCTTCATAGACTATATTTCTCTAAAGACTTTTTATTTTATAAAGTCTCTCCCTAGACATTTTTCATACAGAAAAATGTTTCCTAGTTACTTTTCTTATGGCAAAGTATATAATTTGTTTTAAATACATTTAGATTTTATACATCTTTCCGATAGAGAGGCAGTTTTTACATAATGTTATAGTAAAGCGTTCCTTTGGGCAGCTTTTTTTCCAAAAAGTTTTTCCCTGTACATTTTCCCTACAGAAAAGACCATTGTAAATTTGCCTTATAGTAAAGCTTTTACCTGTGCATTTTCTCTAAAGAAAAGTGTTTTCTACAAATTTTTCCTATATAAAAGTTATTTTTCTAGACATTTTGCTCATAGGAAAGTGTTTCTATAGGCACTTTTTCTGTAGAAAAATGTCTCTTTTTAGATACTTTTACACAGAAAAGCATTTTCCTGTAAACCTTTTTTTATAGAAAAGTTTTTTTCTGGAGATTATCCCTACAGGATAGTGTCTATTGGAAAGTGCTTTCCGGGACAATTTTCCTATACGAATGTGCTTCCCTAATTATCTTTCTTTTTCAGAAAACTTTTCCCTTGCACAATTTTCCTATAGAAAAATATTTAAATGCGAATTTTTCTATAAAAAGAAATATTTAAATGTAAATTTTTCTATAGAAAAGAGTTTTCCTACACACTTTTTCCAATAGATTAGAGTTACCCACTTTCTTCTGCGAAAAGATGTTTCCCTGCACTATAGGAAAATTTATCTATAACCTCATTTTCTATAAAAAAGTATTTTCCTAAACACTTTTGTATAGGTAAGTATCTCCCCTCACGCTTTTCCAATTGTCTTCCCTTAAACATTTTTAATACAGAAAAGCGTTTTCCCGCAAACTTTTCTATTGTCAAGTTTTTTTCACTAGTGACTTTCCCTATGGGACAGTGTAAGCCCTAGAAATTCTTCTAGGGAGAAAATAGTTTTCCTAGAAATTTTTTATATAGAAAAGTGTTTCCCCAGGCACTTTTACTTTAGCAAGTGTTTTTCTAGATAGTTTTCATATAGAAAAGTGTTTCCCTATATATTTTTCATGGAGGAAAATGTTTTTCAGCACATTTTCCCTAGAAGTATTGCCCTAAACACTTTTTCTTTTCCACTTAGTGTTTTTCCTATAATAGCGCATTTTTCTTCCCTTAGTAATGAGTTGTCGAAGATTTTTTCCCAAGATATGAAAAGCCTATAAAGAATAGCTATTCTCTTAATATTTTTCTAGTTGAAAAGTTTTTTTCTACTTTTCACTTTTCCTGTAAAGAGGTATTTTTCTAGATAATTTTTTTATAGAAAGTCGTTTCTTTGCACACTTTTCCTTTACAAAAGTATTTTTTGTATACATTTCCCATAAGATCGTTTTTTCCTTGGCGGTTTTTGTACAGAAAATGTTTCCCTAATACACTTTTCCTTGTAGGAAAGTGATTTCTCAGACACTTTTTCTACAGGAAATTGTTTTCCTGTTGTTGTTGTTGTTTTCTGTTGTTTTCTGTTTATATTACAGAAAAGTTCTTTCATAGACAATTTTCCTGTATGAAAGTGCCTCCCATAGACACTTTTCTTATAGAAAAAATTATCCTTAGATAATGTATTAATAAATATGGATGCAAAGTGTCTAGGGAAAATATTTTCTATAAACGCAGAGTGTAAGAAGACATTGTTGTACTGACAAATGGTCAATAGAGACCCTTTTCTACTGGCAAGCTGTGAGGAAGACATTTTTTGGTATCGAGAAGCGTATTTCCATATCAACGTCAACTTTACTAATTCCCTTCAAACGTACAAAGTTGCTCTATTTATACTAAAATTACTTATTCAAGAAAATGCTACAATATTTCAGAGAGAACACATATTTACATAATGGGTGCAACAAAGACAAACATATTTACAGAATAGTGTTGTTTATCATAGACTTAATTCTAGAATGTTCTTATTTACGTAACAAGTGAAAAGGAGATAACAGTAGACTATATAATGGGAGTGAGAGGAACAAACATAACTTACTGTCGTAAACGTAATTCTAGAAAAGTCCTATTTACAGATAAAGAGGGATAGGGAGCGGCTATGATGATCTTTCTAGAATATACACTTAGAGAAATTACACTCACATACTACAATTTTTTGCAGAAAAAAATTCTGGGGGGAAACTTTTCCGTATTAGAGCCGTATAGAGAAACATTAGGAACACGCTTTTCTGTAAGAAAGTCGCCCAGAGAAACTTTAGGAAAACACTTTTTTATCGGATAAGTGTATGGAGAAGTGCTTTTCAATAGAAAAAGTATTGAAGAGTTCGTATGATAATCGATTTACTAGATGAAAGACCACACTGAAATTTTAATACAAGTCGATAATTTCTTACATGCGATGTGTTAAAGACCGATCTTGCATTATTTATACAAACTTGAATCAGTTTTCTCCCATAGGGCAGCGGTCGAAAATTTATATCAGGCGTTAATAAAATATATTTTTCTCATCACATCACATCATCACATGTGTCTTTCGGTATGACGTGGGTTTAAATCTGCATGACAAACAATTTAATGATATTTGTGGTTGGTTGACTAGGCAATCAGTCTCTTGCTGACGACATATCCATATACATACATACAAATTGATTCGTTTTTGGGCAGCAGCAGCTATGGTCGATTCCACAGTATATATGTCGTGCACATCCATATTTTGTGCATCATATGTTAGCTTTATATTTCGCGAAGACATATGCCAATCTGAAAAGTTATGTACCGTATTCCGCTATTTTTTAAGCAACTATATATATGTAAAATTATTAAATTGGCACACAATTTGTTTGCATCCTATACATAAATCACATATATCGAAACAAATCACCCGCTATATCCTTCTTGTAGTGGGCTATGACTATGAGGTGCAAACTTTTCAAATTGTATTGCAGGCAAATGGGCGGAATGGAAGCTTCTGCGCAACATGCAAACACACAGTGATTTATATATATAGAAATACAATTTATTGAAATTAATAATACCGACCAGCCCTCGTACATCAATTGCACCGCTGTAGAAGCCATGCCAGGCTCGTAAACAATACTCTCCGAAGTTTGGTTTCCATAGGCTGAAGGATTAATGAAACTATAGCCAACATATAGGCGCATATTGTTTTTTACATATTCGGATTATGCCAAACAATTACTTAATGACAAAACATTCTGAATTAAATGAGATGTAAATATGAACATAATCTGTAGAAAGGCTTAGCAGACATGATACACTAAGAATTTTGTATAGAATGATTTGAACTCTGTATGAATGATCAATTCGTTCTGTTGAAAAGAGGGAAAGAATTCTCAGACACCCAGTAAAAACTCCAATCACCAAAATTATAATACATTGTAAAGATATTGTTATTATCACGTCCTTAATATCTTTTTTCCGCTCCATTGTCAAGTAAAACAAACTGTGAGGTAGAATCGAACGCAATTCAATGCATCATCACACGCGCCACAAAAAGCTGAAATGTCTTTATGGAGATGCAGATGCGACGACAGCGGCTAAAGTTCCCTCGATGTGGGTTCGCATGCGGTTCCATGCGATGACAATCTTCTATTGTCTGCTTATCGAAGTTTTTACCCTCTGTTTGCTGTTCATCAATCATTTGAAAAAACTACGGACTGAATTGTAACCAAAACCGACCAAAGAATCAAAACGAATCGAATGCCACAAATCAAACGAGCGGCCATGTTTACTTTTTGTGATTCTTTCTTTAATTTTGTAAACCGCTTAGGAAAATAGCAACAGCGGCAACTATACCAGGGTAACCTACGTAGTCCACGCTTTGATGCCATCCATCACCTTATATGCAACAATTGGAAGTCTTCGAACTTAGAAGCATTTTGAGGTTTCTTTGCCCGACGGCCGGATGGACGGCCGGACGTTCATATGAGACACAAAGTGTGCTTCGGCGTTTTTTGCGGCCTCTTTCTGAACGCATTAACCCGTTAATAGACTAACAAATGGTGGCCCTACGTTTATACTCCTATACCTCATCATCATGAATGTTATTCATCAATACAGTGAGTGTGAGAGTGAGTGAGTGGATCGCGTTTTTTGCCTTCACCTCAGCCACCCATCAACTGGGCCAGCAACTCACTTTTATGTGGCTCACATCAGTTTCAGGTGCAAAAGGGAGAGGGTAGTCGCAGTAAAGTCGGGGACGACTAAAGTTCAGTAATTCCATCCCCTCGCCCTGCCCTCCAAGACTCAGTGTCAGGTGGGTCTGATTTGTACTTGTTGTTTGTTACTTTTTAATTCCGTTCCGACATTTTGCATGATTTTGTCGCATTTGGCTGATTCACTACTTCTCGTTCACCTCACTTCTCTCTTACGTATGAGCATACAATTTTTAATGATTCTTGAATGGCTTTTCGGTTACTTTGTTCGTTATGTTTTCCAACTTGGCAAGACCTCATTAGTTGCACGTTTTTGTCGCAGGAGAGGCATGTGTTCATATAAGTCTCTAATGCGGCCTATTGTTTATTGTCTACTTTCATCTTTTGGGGTTAAGACAGTTGTTGTTATCATTACATCAATAGGTGTCATTTAGAATGGACTAATGCACTCGCATCTAGATCTGTAAGAGTATGTTTTAATTTAAGCAGTTGCGTTTGTTGGTAATCTTCAGGATGCAAAGTTGACACAGAATGACCGACCATTAAACAAATGCGCTACACGATACTGTGCGTGATTTGTAGTAGCGGGTTGGGATGAGGAAAGCACAGTGGGCACCATAAGAAATGGGATAATTAAGAAATTTTTTTGTCATGAGATGACTGCTACTCCAAAGTCTTTGGTTTCATACGGACTGATTCAAGGTATCGACGAACAATATGGCCAAATCAAAACATATTTCGATCAACTGCATTGGATATCATTTCGGAAACAGTTAAAATTCCCAAAAATCTGTTAATTTTCGTTCACAATATACAAAGTAAAATGCCGCTTCAAAATCTAATGAAACTTATGTGACCAAATCGGATCCGCCAAAACCTTACCAAACCTTTTGGAGTGGCATTTCCTTTGGCGTTTTACACATACAAATCAACAGTGTCAACTATTTGTCCGGGTCGCTTTGTCTTTTGGTACCTTGAGTTATTTTGAAAATTTTGGAGCAATGTAAATGAAAATTTAAGCCTTTTTATAAACTTGTCTGCTCTACTTAAGATAGCAATGGGCTTTATCCCTTAGACAAAAGATTTTCGCCTAAAAACTTGGCAATACTTTTGTTGTTTTAACTTGAACGCATCGAAGATTTCATTATGCTTTTAATTTGTATAAACTTGTCTGCTCTACCAAAAATGGTCATGGACTATATCCCTTATACAAGACATTTTCGCCTAAAAACTTGGCAACACTTTTAACGTATTAAGGTAGTCATGGGCTATATACCATAGACAAGAAATTTACGACTAAAACTTGGTCGTACTTTTGTTGTTTAACGCGTACAAATGAGACAGACATTTCTGTATGCAAGATTCGATACGCTGACGCGATAATATTCACGGTAGTTGACAACTATCAAAAAAATTCTATTAATTATGAATTTGCGAACTCTGATCATGTTTATTGTCGGAAATTTTTGCGGTCGGAGCATGTGTACATCATGAAACAGTCAACACAAGCGCTACATTTTGATGGGCTGGATTACGTCGATGATAGCATACAGTCACTACTGATCATGATTCAAACGACGCTGTTACTCTCCGTTAACCGTGGAAGTCCTTATATAAGACGGCAACAGACGGCTTTAGTAATCTGTATTTCTAATAGCATAAAAGCGATTGGATTACGCTATAAGGCATTAAAAAAATAAAATTTCGTATTTAAAAAGTCACCCAGACAGTTTTGTGATTGCTTGACTCTTGTTAAAGAGGGAATCCAGCAAGAAGAAAATATGCCATATTTTACAGTTTTTCTTCGATAGAGGCAAAAACGCAAGCCAGTCGTTTACAGTCAATCGGTCGTAACAGCCAATCATACGCAAATTTAATTTCGTCGATTCAATTCCATTCTTGTCGATGTCAAAGACACACTACACTCTGGAAGGCCAACTGTTGAAAATGTCGATAAAATAATATATCCGACCGTCCTGGAAGCCCCTTTTTTGCCCAAGAATAAAACATTGCTTAAAAAAATGTTTGAAAGCACTAGAATAAGGTTGGTTACAAAAAGAATTTCGATGTAAGAGGGTCACACGTGTTAATGGAAAAAAAAAAACAAATGAACGGAATTTCCATCTGTAAATCGCTGCTGGATCGCAGCATCATCGATCCATTTGACCGGTGATGCAAAGTGTGTTACTTACGACAATGTCAAGCCACGACGGTAGTGGTGGAATCGTGGTGAGTCGACACAAACGGTGCCAAAGCCAGTATTGATGATCAGGTAGGGTTTGTTGTGTTTTTGTTGGGATTGTCCAGCAATCGTCTACTATATGGTGCTATTCTACTGCTAAAACTCTTCCTACCTTTACTCTCAGCAACTGTTCAGTCTGAAAGAAACAATCGCTTAAAAGCGGCCAGGTTTGGCTAATAGGAGAGGAATTGTGTTCCTTCAGAACAATGTCAGGCCGCATACATCGATAGTGACTTGCCGAAAGCTACCAACCGGTAGCTTGGTTGGGAGGTTCATATAGTCGGGACCTGGCACCAAGTGTTCCTGCTTGCGAATGATTTTATTGAGGGAGACGCAATGGGATTATCTCTGAAGTGATAACAAGTTATTTAATAAAACGGTGCGTATTTGACGTAAACCGGATCATTCTAAATATGTTAAAGAAATCTTTCAATATCCTGCAAAAACAATGGATTCCTTTTTATTGCATTCTATATTCTGACCTTGCTGAACTTTTTCGTATCGGGTTGTCTGTAGACTCAAAGTAAACATGATCTAGGTCATCACTTAAATTCAACAGGATCTACGCGGCAGAATCTTTGAAGATTGAACCACTCGGAGCCGTGCCACAGCAGCGGGTGCAATCAGTTGGATAAAGGAATACATCGTCTTGGTACAGAATGTGTGTTTTCGATCTATAACAGGTTTAAACCGAGAGGCAAGGTATCTAAATCTGTTATCCACTACAGTAACTGCAAGAGATATTACAGTTTTAGATTTTATTGCGTTCTTATCTTGTTACATCTCTTAGTTGACGATGACGTTAGCTTTGCACTTGTCGAACACAAGCGGACGGATATTTTTTCTGTATAAAGTCAGACTATTCCATATGTATATCCTTTAGTTGTAGTCTTTATAATATTTGTGGGGATTACCAACATTTGGGCGATTTCATTTAAAGAAAAAAAATCTTTTTTTGTGGTTTCAAAGTGATTTTTATTTCGGACCAGCAGCACCCTATCATAATATTGGAGGTCTAATAATAATTAGGCTGGAGTAAAGTTTGATTGTCAGTAACGGATATTACATATTTACCTGAGAAGCATCGGTTTTAGCCTACCTTTAAGGTTACTCGGCGGTCGACCGATAGCATTGTCAGAAAATATTTGTCTGCAGGTCGAAAGTCGCCAGCTGCTTGGAAAAATGTGCAAAGGCTTCTGATTATTTCCAAATAAATAGCACGAATTAGAATTTCGCTATGCATCAGAAATGTTCATTTGTTATCTCGATTACTTATTTATTTATTTATTTTTTTTTTTTTTTTTGATCTACAAGGCACGTCTGTAATAAAAGCCCTCAATGTAAAGCAAATTATGTATAATTGCCAATGCAAAAAAAAGAGCGTTCATCAATTTTTATCATTATCTAAAACTGTTCGTATTAACAATGATGCTTTTATCGTTATATACATATATGCCGATTATTAATTCGGCCTTAACAAAAATATTTCAAACTTCAGTTTTCAAAATAACCATTTGCACACGATTGTTTTGTAGTAAAACGATTTAGATTGTAATAATATGTAGAACTGTGTATATCCTTCATAACATTACTGCAGAGTACAAAATCTACCACAGGAATCATATGTTTTCTTGACAAAGAGTAAAAAAGACAAACATCCCTCGTAGACGGAATAGCATACTTAGTATCGCATCAACATGAATCGTTTAAGATCGCAAAAGTTCAAACTCAACAACGCCCCGGCGGCGGATATACCGGAAACGAACAATAACATCAATAGCAACAATAATAATGGTCTCCTCAATACTGGTTTACTCAGTAAGATCAGTAAACGCTACTCAACACTGAGCAGCAAAATCACCCGACGTGCTCAGCCGGGGAGAGCGAATGCTAAGTCCCCTCAAAACCTTATCTCGGGGAGTTATGATATGACCGGCTCCCTTTCTGAAGATCATCGTTTGGAGATTGGTGCTCCTGTCTTGATATCCTCCACGACATTGGACGCCGAACGTTTCGATGTTAGTGAGGAGAGATTGAAATTGATAGGCGGTGGAGTGGCCGCAACGAACGCAAGTAAAGTACTAACCATGGCCATACCCTTGGCTGATGCTCAGCAACAACAACGGGAACTGCTGCAGCAACCTCAAGTACACTCTTCGTCGGGAAGTGAGACTGAGATATATGTGGACGCCCTCAGCAGCCCGCCCATGAGGGTAAATGAGGATCAAGTGGATAGAGAAGATTTCGAACTGTCATTTGAGACACCACAGAAGGAGATAATAGTGGGACAGGACTTATCGCCCACCGAGTCTGAGGAACCTGCTGCTGAAAGCAAATTGGCACCTACTAATCAGATGTCGAACTATTACGAAACTTCTCGGGAAATCCAAAAGCCAAAGTCCATTTTAAGTCAAAAACCGTATTCACAATCGGCTGTGAATTTGCATAAGACGGAATTGAAGGTTTATCTGCAGAAAGCTCCTTCCGTCGACTTAAATGCCGATGGTCAGCTGTCATCGATTGATTTGCACGATGTGGAGAACATGGAGCTGCCCAAAT
Source organism: Philornis downsi (assembly GCA_019455685.1). Taxonomy (NCBI): domain Eukaryota; kingdom Metazoa; phylum Arthropoda; class Insecta; order Diptera; family Muscidae; genus Philornis; species Philornis downsi. The sequence continues at coordinate 7,542 of JAHXMU010000401.1, read as the reverse complement.
TACCGGAGCTCTTTGGACGTAGTAAATGCGATATAGCCGCTACCAGCAGCGAAAATGAAGAGGGTCATGAGGCAGATAAGGAGAACTCTTCGCCTTCGATTATGGTGGCGGCGGTGACTACGCTAAAAAGTAAAAGTGAACCCAACACCCCTTGCTATCCGGAACCCAAACGCAATAGCTTTCTAACCCAGCAAAAGCTGTTCCAAAGTGCAGAGAATATTAGTCAAAGGCGGCCGAAACGTCGCAGTGTCATGTTTAGTAGCAGCACTTCAATTAACCGCCGCAATACAGGCTTGAGCTTGGGATCCAAAACAAGCTTAGCCAGTCACCAGTCCATAAATTTCGATGATTATGATTTGAAATCTGTTAGCTGCCAGAGCTTGAATCCTCAGACACTGTTTGTGTCCATAGATGAACTCAATGAGATCACACGGCAAATTAATGAGTCGGAGGAATTTTGTGAGGACATCGACTTGGAGTATTGCATGCATCGGGACCAGCTAAAGCCCAGTGAGAGACGTATTACACTGCTGAAGAACAAAAATTCCCGCCTTATTAGTTTCAGCCACAAGCAAAAAATCAAAAAGGGCTGGTCGGGTGTTAAAAACTGGATTGGTGAAGAGGGTTCTAAGATACGCGACGTTGTCCAGAGGCAGCCGTTGGTGCAACGCATGGGATCGTCCAAGCTCAACCTGAGTAATGCGGAGTGTAGGAACTCACCCTCATTGAATGGCAGTACATACCTCAAGCAAACGGCCAGTCGAGCAGCATCACACGACAAAAATTTGGAGAAGAGTGGACAGGAGTCAAAACTGAATTCTTCTATGAATTTGTGTGAAGGAGAAGTTATAAGTTGTGACAATATTGCCGACGAAATCAACGAACTGAATGAGTCATTTGAGAGTGGTCAATCGCAGACCTCAAAAAAACCAGGACAAGAGGTAAGTTTTGGCAAGGAAGAGAGTGCAAGTTTGGAATTTCTAAACATATAAGACGGTAAAAGTTTCTAAAGCAGATGGCAAATTTGGAATTTCTAAGCATATAAGATGGTAAAATTTTCTAAAGGAGAAGAAAATGTGGAAATATTATAGCAAATCCTAACCAAACTTTAAAGTTACATGTAGCATAAACCATTAGTAACATGTTCCTTACTTTCTTATATTTCCAGGGCCAAAATGGCTTCGAGGAATTGCGTCGTTATGTTAAACAAGGAGGAGATTTTGGTAAAGAACTCATTGTTATATTGCAGGAAAGGTTAGTCAATAACATCCTAACTAAGCTGCTTAACTTATGGTGTTTCTAATATTATCATCCATAGAATCGATTCTGAACTTATGTATTCGAAATCTCTAACAAAAATGGCCAACAAATTGAATAAAGCCTGTCGTGAGCTGCCAGGTTCTATAGCCGAAGCTTGGAGGGGCGTAGCCACCGAAATGGAAACTCGCAGTGATATACATCGTCAATTGTCGGCTTCGTTAACCGAAGAGTTGGTCAAACCATTGAAATCCATTGTCGACAGTCATCACAAAACTAGGAAATCGGTAAGCTAGGAGGAAACGGGAAATCAAATCCATTAGCTTCTTCATAAATATTGACTCGTCTCTTTTCTAGGTCGAGAGCAATGTCGATAAAGCTGCACGCGTACTCGCCGAATGGCGTGCCAGCGAATCTAAAGGCAAAAAATCTTCTCATGCCGCTGCTCGGGAAAACGAAAAGCTACAGGACGCCATGTTGGATGTGAGAATACAAAAATCGCCCTCAATTGCTTTGTTGCATCAAAGCTCGAACAAACAAGCTGCCGAAAAGGAAATCAAATCAGCCGAAAAGGATTGTGCCAAACTCGACAATAAACGCAAAAAGGCGGAGGAAGCCGTCAAGCGTGCCGACGTGGAATACTACACGCTTTGCGTTAGGGCTGAGCGGGCACGTGTCGACTGGGAAATGTCCGTCCTGCGAGGTTCTTCTCTCTTACAAAATATCGAAAATCAACGTCTAATCAACATGAAAAATTTCGTATCGAATTATGCTCGACTTACGGCGAACATGAATCCCATACTGGAGAATTTGATTGAACGTCTTCAGCCTCAGGTGGACAACTGCAATGTGGTCAAGGATATGCAAATTATTAAGAATATACGACGCAATGCTGAAGGACCCAGCGAGCAATTGTTGCCCGATTTCTACTGTGAACACACGACATTGGCCATGAACCGTGAGAGACGTAAACAGGCCTTGGTTAAGCTATTGCAATTGGTGAAAACCGATTTGGAACGAGAGAGACGTTCGCGTAACGGCTTGAAAGGCCTCTCACAGTCATTGAATAGTCAAGAGCATCAAACGATAACCGACAAATTGTATCATGTAAGATGAAAGTAGATGAAATATGACAAAGGAATATTTGGGTTTAACAATTGCGGGTGATTTTGTTTCAGATACGTTCAATGCTTACTTACTTGGAGGGAGCGCGTTTTAAACTTCATTCGGCTTTATTGGAATTGGATCATAAACCAAGATCATCACATCCTTTGGCTCAGCATATACAAGTAAGTGTTTTCTTCAAATTTAATAATGTGGTGTGGAAATGGTAACATCTAAAATATTAACATTTTATGTGAGTAAATTAAAATGCCCTCAATATTTGCATGAGCGTTGTATTTTTAGACTCACTGAGCGTTATCCAAAATGGATAAATTACTCCCAGTTACTCATAATTTCCGCACATCGGCGAAGGAAGTATGAAAACCTCAGGGTCATAATCTCTGTCCCATAACAATCCCTTCTTTGCTCAATGCACTTCCGACAACTTTTACGAAACGTTGAAATACTATCTAGTAATAACTACACGGTTGGAGCCAAGCATATTTCCCCCGATTCCTTTTTTCTTGCTTGGAAATAAAAAATAACCATTCTTCGCTGAATCTAGAAAATCTACTGAATTAGGGACAATGCACCTTTTGCATCATTTTGATAGCGAAAGTAGTCGTTGATTTTTTGGATTTTAAATTTTATTAATACATGGACACCTCCTTGATTCTCTTCGACGCGAGATTCTCTTCACAGAGAAACATACTCTAAGGATTGGCACTTGTTCCATTTTATTGCAGTGCTTTCCTGACTTGTCCAAGGTTAAGAAATAACGTTAAGCCGCTAAAACTTAGATGAATGACGCCAAATATTCTTAATGACTCCAATATCCTTAAAGGCTCTTAGTAAATTACTTCTTTATCATTGTTATCGAATGTGGCATGACAGTTAGCACAGATTATATGATTGAGACAAACTGCCGGCCCAATAGAAATCACTTGCTTATGCAGTGACTAAAGTCAGTTTCTGAAAAATAGGTCTTTCTCAGAATTTCCCAGAATTTGTACCAATTAAAAGCAGTGTACAGTGGTAGTTGATATGTTCAGGAAGAAATCAAATCAATTTATATACCATCTGTGATCATAAATATTGCAAACTGCTGAAAATTCGAACTTTGCTGGGAAAATGGAATAAATCGTTATATAAGGTATAGCAGAAATAAATTCATTATATTTGCATGACATTCAAGGCCTTATTTGCCATAGTTAGAATGATCTGATGCTTGAAGGTAATTTCATTGTACGTCGCTCGCTGAAAACATCGTTCCTATTGCCAGTAAATTGGCACAGTTTTAGTGTTCAAATCCGATTTTCATAAGCTTCTTATGAACAGCAGAATCATTCACAATGGAAAAAGGGGTGCTCACGAAGGTTGAATTATCGAAAATTTTTAAAACACAATATTAGGCTTGAATTTTTATAATAATAATAATAATAATAATTTTTAATAATTTTTATTTTAATATTTAAAAGATATAAAAAAATAATATTTTCATCTTATGCAATGCACTAAATTATTTTTCATTGTTTTGAACCGCTTTTATTAAGGATTTTTTGCTTATATCAGTTGGTAACATATTTCGATTTAATTCGACAACTTGTAGGAGGAATTGCTTCTCGTCTTCAATTTTTGTTAGCGCCTTATCAAATTCGTCAAATAATTTTACTGCTCTCTCTGCTGTGTCAGTATTTTGCCATTAAGGTAATCTTAATTGCTGTTCCAAGTTTCAGGAGGAGAACGTATAAATGAGTCGTTTATTTCTAGTTTGGAGATCATACGCGCCGTTCTTTTTGTGGCCAAATCCCAAAAAGGACTGGATATTTAAAATTGCTGGATTACTTCTTACCAATCGCGAACCCGGTTCGACATTCATTCGCCGAATGACGTCTGCAAGTCTCAATGCAAGTTACATTGTCGGAAAACAAAGCTAAACCGACTATCTCATCAGACAAATACCACAAATGAAGTTCCTTTCTTGTTGCAATTTCAACTTCCGAGTCAATAGCTTCGTATGCCTTGAAATTTTTCCAAAACTGCAGGTCACAATACGGCAATTCAGCCGCCAATGGAGCTTTAGCATAAATGGTCGCACCAAACTAGACAAAGCGGGAAATTTGATTTTCTTCTTCCTCGGTAAGGTTGAAAATATTTTCATGGCATAAAAGAGTTTAGCCATTCATCGTGCATGATGTATGGATCCTGGTACTCGCCAATGAAATTTCGTCGGTGGTTTGCATAAAACAATCAACGTAATCTCCATTAGTTCATGGTAATCTTCTCTAATATTTTCTGCATTGACAGCTTTTGTTATAATTTCTAGAGTGTGATCAACTAGTTCTTTAGTTGGCCTCAAATCGAGGCCTTCGTAGCTCCCAAACGTCCCTAAATTTGTTAAACATGGAAATATCCGGAGAAGTTGAAGTTCCAAAGCAAAACTTAAACACTTGAGAAAGAATTATCTCCAGTATATGATGTCTACACTCAAGCCATAGTAGGTGACGGTCGAGTTTTGTTTCGAGTAGAGTACAAGCTCCTTTTTGATTACCCGTATTTGAAGAAGTAGTGTCGAAACTCATACCGATTACTTGATCATTCACTTTCCACCCCAGTAGCAATTCATATACGACATTAGCAGTTTGTTCTCCCGTTTCTGATGCCACCTAACAGTTTTTCACTTCCGCCTTCAGAAACAAGTATTGGTAAGCGGTCCACTTTCTTATTGTTTACGGAATCAGGCAAAAATTTTCCATCCCGGTGCACAATAAGTGAATAATCTGCTACGAATGAGTCTTTTGTGTCAGCATTGATTTCCATTCTAGCTTTTTTTTCCTTTTTTTCAATTGACAAAACAAAAATTATGTAATGGGAACTACATCGAGGAGTTATATTTGCAGTCATTGAGCACAGCCTTTCACGAATTTTGAAACTCTGAAATTTCGCAGAGATAATGTGATGGAATAAGGTGACAATATTATGAAGTGGCCTGGCCCAAAATTGGACAAGAAAAAAAAATTTAACCACCCTAATGTACAGCCATATCGGATGATATGAATTTAGCTGTATAGTCGGCGATCAGATGTGTCCTTTTGTTATGCGTGGACGTGGCCTTAGTGTGAATTCCTCATCAGTTGTAGATTTGACAAGAATAACCATAATATATTTCTCCGAGTGGCCGACACCTCGATGTGCTGATGAAAACCTTCAGCAGTCGAATAATCGGCAAATCTACTAAAAACTTATCATGCATACGTTCGGAATTGTCATTAAGCAGTAGGTCCCTTTCAGTGAGTCTAAAAGTAGATTACGAGTATGCTCTCTGGCTCATATCCCATATCTCTTACCCAAATACAATCCACCCATTATAAGACATTATAACGTTCTATAGTCTAATCAAATCTGCCCTCTTTGCTCATTGCAGGTTACCCGTGATCGCACCGGGCTACAACAGAGCATATTGAAAGTACCCCTTTGGCTTAAGAACAATGATAAAATAAACACCTCCCAAAGTGGAGAAGACACCAATGAATACGACAGCATTTCACAGGCTAACACCACAACGTCGACAACAAATATCAATTGCCTGGATAGCAACATCAGCACTCATAGCTCCAACGAGGGCAACTATATGAAGAACTTTAATCGCAGCAAAAGTAATATCGAGACTTTCTCCAACAAAACCCAGATATGTGTAAATGCAAGCGCTGCGGCAGCTGCCGTCAATGGCAAGAACAAAACGTTGAGCGGCACAACGCAACACATCTATGACGAAACATGCAGTGATGATCGAGGACAGGCCGATGGTGGTTCGAATCAACAGGATTCCGATTTTGACGAATTCAGCTCTCAAGAAGAAGACGATGATGGTCAAACCACCTCGTCGACTACAGTGGGCATTGTGGGACGCAAAGAGCATAAAGCGAACATAGAGAAATCTCTGACAACGGAACATTACTATCAAAACTCTGCGGAAATCAAACAGGAGCAGTATTTGAATGGCAGCAACGGCGAAGGACTTGCCAGCACAGAGTCCTCAACTCATGTAGTTTTAGGTAGATGTAAGGCTTTATACAATTATGCGCCCAAGTTATACGATGAACTCGAATTGGTTCCTGGCGACATCATTGAGGTTCATGCCAAACAAGACGACGGTTGGTGGCTGGGAGCGCTGCGTAATCAAATTGGTATATTTCCCGCCACGTATGTGGAGGAAATCGCTTGAGGAAAATGCGAATAAGAGTCACAGAGATCGAGAAATTGAAATTACAAAGGTTTTCAAAAATATGTAGGTATTGCTTAGGGTTTCCAAGGGGATCTTAAAGATTTCCACCAGTTATGCCTCTAACAATTAAGTGAAAATAGAAACGACTGCCAATCCGGCGTTTAGCGACCCAGTAGTGCCTTTTGTGGTTTTCCCTAGGGAAATCGTAGCTCTTAAAGGATCTTTCTTTGGTTTTTGACTAACTTAAATGCTAAATGTAATTTTTTTTACAAACTCCAGTTTACTTTAATAAAATTAATGTGACGTTTTCAGTCTGGAAAACAACGTAACGCAAATAAGTAATTTTTAAATTTTTGTTCTGAAAACATATAAATGATTTCCTCATATTCGAAAAAAATTCATGTATTTTGTTTTCTACTAACCCAAGAAAGGAAAAAAAACGAAACAAATTCGCTCTAAGGTAACCTCACTGAACGAAACTCCGACCTCACCACTCCCTGAATCCCAAAAAAAAAAAAACGGTATAATATCTCGTAATTTTATTGTTGTTGTTATTAATATTATTATTTAAATTAAATGAATATTTAAGTCTTTTTCATTCGATGATTTGATTTTGTAACGATTATTTTTATCTTTTAATTTTATCTTTAATTTTAAGTTTTATGTTTGTTCTTTTTGGTTTTAAGACATCCAAATAATTTCGTAATCATTGTATGATGTCCGTTTAAGAAAAGAAAAAGAAAAAAACCAAAACAACAAAATAATTAAATTATTTATATGTCCTCTCTATGGGACTCGAACATTTGTTTCAATAAACCCCGAAAAATAGTTATATGAAAATATATTTTTTTTAATTTTTAGTCTAGTTAAAAGTTGGAAAATTTCAATTTGATTAAGAAAAGCAGAGATAAAACACAATTTGTTTTACGCATAACATGTAAATACTGAAAATGAAG
>JAHXMU010000400.1:0-22789 GCA_019455685.1 Philornis downsi | reverse complement strand
TATACAGAACGAGATGCAAATTACTAAAGCCATCTATGGGAAAAATAATGAAGTTCCTTATGCTACGTCTAATATTTATAGTCAGGCATTTCTACCGAGTGCAATTTTCGTAGTCTCGTTGTAGGGGTGTCATGACAAATTTCTACCAATTGATCACTGTGCCAGTTCTATGTCATACACTTGTCCTACAATAAACATTTTCTGCTCAAGTTATTTACATTAGTAAATATTTTTTGTGAACTGTTTAAGGTCATAAAATATTGTATTTTATGTTAGTAGAACATGCTAAGTATGAACGTAATGTCTCTCTCTCTCTTTCTCTCTCTCTCCTTCTCTTCATGGCGGAGTGCTTGACGGCCGCACTAACATCCTAAACAAACATCATAATACGGGTAATAAGAATGTCATTAAACCCAAATAGGGTCCTTAGAAATAATCGGAAATATTTATGTTATGACCGCACTTTCATAGCCATCGTTGTGTTGGTTGGTGAGATGTGGCTTTTAAACAAGGATGTGTCTGTTCGCCCCAAAAGGATTCGTGTGAAAGAAAGACTTGTTGATTTTCACAACGAAAGATAATCAACAATATGAACTATAGAAACCTCAAGGGTAAACATAAAAACTTGGTCCTTTGAAGAATAGTTTAATATGATTTGGTAATACCGGGTTATCCATTTTTCGGTTTCAAAGGTAAAGTTAAATTAAAGATACATAAAGTTTTTATTTCATTATATTGCTTGGACCTTGCCATTATTTACGAAATACAATGACATTTAAATGAATGCCTCTGGATTGTTTGCAGCATTGGATCCTTCTGAAAATGGAAATAGGGGCGTTGACAAACCTCACTCTCTCTGGGTGGTGGGCAAACCTATCAGCTTGCCGCGCCCCTGATACCACTCACATCGCATCAAAGCAAAAGAACGTTGATGCAAAAATCATACAGGATGTGTACTGTACTTGCTGAATTTCAACATTTAAATTGTAAATTACAAACTTACCTGGTATTGGACCGCATACTCTTGGTATTATTTCTAAGATTGCTGAACATGACGCATCTTCAAAACATAACTGACGCGCTAAAATGCAATTTAGAATTGCCGAAGCGACTTTTATATTAGAACCTGGAAATAAATAAAATAAATACCAGGATTAATAAGAATATTCCAACTCATTATTATCTTTGTACTAAAAACAGTTCATCCTACAAATATGCAACAGTTGTGTTTTGGATTTAATCAATAACAGCTAGAGATGGAACATCCAGACATCGAGAACTTATTTCTGTACACAACGAACATTTTGTACATGACGTATGCAGTCGCTCTTGCAGCTGCAAATCAGTGAATTGTTAAGAATTTTCATATCAACGCATAAAAACAGTTGTAATAAAGAGAATAGCTGATACAAGATAGTTTCTTTGTGCTTTCAAATCGCAAACGGATATACATATTTAAAAAATTGATATCTTGGCAAAGATCTCAAATGAAGGAAAACACATGCTTTGCCATTGTACAGAAGGCATCATTTCAAAAGGCTCTTTAAAGGTGACACACTAATAGATTACTTTTTTTACATTTTCTATTCTATTTGTGGTTAATGTGCTGAAATTGCCATATTAATCATTTGGCAATTTTCACAAGTTGGATTAAATCTGTCACACCATATAAACATGATATGGATATTTATAAGGTGTTAACAGCTTTAGTTCATTTGGAAAATTGATTTTTGTGAAAGCCGAATCTAGTATTTTCGAAGAAACATTACCAAAAAAACATTTGCGTTTTTCTTCAGTTTACAAAATCGTAACCGCCATGCAAAAACAAAAAAAATTAAAACTGCTTTCGCCACACTGGTTTTCTTCTAGTTCAGTTATTGCACAGAAAAAATCAAAATGATTTTCAAAGTAATTTAGACATTTCAAGAAGTATTTAAAAAATAATATTATTTTCGCTTACTGCCGTACTTTTCGCCCAAATCTGCCACTGTCTGCAAAAAATCAAGACTGCTTTCAATATTTCAATCATTGTAAAAGAATTTAAATTTTTTATTTTCAATGTGTCTCTTGAAACAAGTTTTTTATTTAGGTATAAAAAAAATTAAAACTACTTTCGCGACCCTAGTTTTCTTCTGGTTCAGTTATTGCACAGAAAAAATCAAAATGATTTTCAAAGTAATTTAAGCATTTCAAAAATTATATAAAAAATAATATTATTTTCGCTTACTGTCGTACTTTTTAACCAAATCTGCCACTGTCTGCAAAAAATCAAGGCTTCTTCGAATATTTCAATTATTGTACGTGAAATGTAAATTTCTCAAATTCAATTTGTGTCTTGAAACTGATTTTTGTTTTTAGAAATACAAAGTATTTTTTCTTTCTAGCCAAACTATTTTTTAATTTAACACAGTTTTAAAATATATAACTTTTATGGACAATTTTTTTACTAAAAAAATTTATTTCGTCAATGTCAATTTATTAGGAAAAATTAAGGTTATTAAGAGTGTTATCCGAGAAGTGTATTTTTTCTGGTTCAATTAACTTAATTTTTTTTTTTTTTGAAAAAATTTTATTTAATCATTGACATTTTTATGAGAAAAAAATTGGTTTTTTTATCGCTTAGAATAAAGAAGGCATTTTTGATAACCCAATTATTTTTGGGAAATTGTTATTGTAATTAGATTCTTTTAAAAACATATCATAACAGAGACAATTTTACGTTTCTTAAAGGGGTTAAATTCAAGATATGTAAAAGTGAAGAAATTTTGACTAAGAATTATTTGTTCAAAGAAATTTTAAGTATAAATTTGGCTCTAATTTATATTTTAAAAAGAATCAAATTACATACAACAACAAGTTTCCAAAAAAGTGGGTTGTAAAAAATTCCTTCTTTATTCTAAAACGATTAAAAAGCTACATATTTTTCTTACAAAAATTTCACTCTCCTTAGTCAAAAATTTTGCAGAAAAAAAATTAAATTAATTGAAGCAAAATAACATTTTTTTAAAAAAAAATGTGCACTTCAAACTCTTATTCAACGTTTTAGTTTCTAAGGAAATTTTCGTATTATTTTAGATATATGTCTAAGAAATTAAAATAAAATATTATTTCTGCTAAAGTTTTCACTTTCTTCCAACATTCTTAATTTTATTAAAAAATTATTCAATTGCTTAAAATAATTTTTTTTTATTCATCTGCCCAAAAGTTGCAACATCCTCCCCATATCATGACATCTATGAGACATTGTTTGCTCGTGAAAAAAATTAGCGACATTGACAGCTTTTTTTAATATTGATTTCCAAAATTGAAATTTGATGAATTATTTTTTTCGCATTAAAATTTTCCTAGCAAAAAATTAACGTATCATCTCACAAAAAAGAATATATATCCAATTTCCTCTAATCTTTTTTATATGAACTTTCTCTGTAAATAGACATCATAGCAGCATATTAAAAGTTTAACAGATTCTGCCGTACTTCGTATTTAATTTAAATCAAACGTATTTCCAACTGACTCTCTAAACGATTTCCATATCTGGTACTAAAAATGTACTATCATACAGCTGCAACGCTTCGGCTGATCGTACCTACCCATCTCTTTTTGACTTTGGGAATTTTATCATTGATCGAATCAGCTGTTTTCTCTAAGCAGCGAAAAATTTTATAGCGTCTGTATAATTCTGCAAGAGTAGAAAATTGTGTGAAAAAGTGGAAAATTTCAGAAAAAGATCAATTAAATTACTGTAAACTGTTATAAAAATGATGGAATTAGACCCCGATATTGTGAAAGAATTTGAACAATTGAATGTTTCTGCCGAAAAGCCCGACAAGGAAGAATTGGAAAAATTTGATGAGACTTCAGTACTAAAGATTCCCATCAAGAACAGCGCCAAGCGCAAAGTGGATGGCAACCACCCCACCTACGTTACAATACCAAAGTTTTTCCATGCTCCACCTGCGGCTTCTAATACTTTGCGACAAAATCTACGCAAAGAAGCCCACTCGCTATTCTTGCAAAAGCGCTCGCAGGAACTGCTTGACAACGAGGAGTTAAATACCCTGTGGTCCATATTGGAGAAGCATTGCACGCAGGTTACGCCATTGGGTCAGCAATTAATTGGCTATGACGACTATTTGAAAGTAATGCAGACGGTTAGTGCGAAATGCCGAAAATATTTAACTGCTCGGTTATTCGCCAAACTGCAGTGTCATTCTGGCTACCCTGGCAAGGTGGAGATTGTGTCCATTTTTAACTATACCATGCGCAAAGTATGGTTGACCCAGGGACGTATTGGTTTATCGTTCTATGACGATGTGGGCCAGGGTTACTTAAGGGAGATCGATATGGAGAACTATATCATTGACATCATACCCACATTGGCCCAAATTAGTGGTTGTGTCCAGCCTTCCTTTCAAAGTTTTTATGTTTGCACGGTGGTTAAGAAATTCTTTTTCTTTTTGGATCCTTTGCACACAGGGCGCATACGTATACGTGATATTTTGGCCTCTGGCCTGTTAACTGAACTGCTGGAGCTGAGAGACGAAGAGTCGTCCAAAGAATCGCAAGAGCACAATTGGTTCTCCATGCCGTCTGTGTTGACGGTGTATGGCAACTATCTGAATCTCGACAAAGATCACAATGGCATGCTAAGCAAACAAGAATTGGCTGATTATGGCTCCGGCACACTGACTTCTGTGTTTTTGGATCGGGTTTTTGATGAGTGTCGCACATTTGATGGTGAGATGGATTACAAGACTTTTCTCGATTTTGTTTTGGCTTTGGATAATCGCCATGAACCTCAGTCGTTGCATTACCTTTTTCGTATTTTGGATGTCCAGCATAAGGGCTACTTGACCGCTCAGACATTGCATTATTTTTTCAAAGGCATTCAGGAGCAAATTAGAGCGGTTAACGCAGAAGCAGTGAATTTTGAAGATTTAAAAGATGAAATATTCGATATGGTAAAATCAAAGGATCCCTATAAGATTACACTGCAGGACTTGATAAATTGGTAAGTAATTATAATTGACTATAAGTTATCACTATTTGAATGTCATGTTCTATGACTTTTGCACTTTATGTTGCTTGCCTGTAGTATTAGCTTTAATCTGGAATGCTTTCATCACAAATAACATCGACAAAACGCATGAAATCTTACCGCCTGGTTTCACTAGCCATCTTTTCATTATTTCATTCTTCATGGCTGTTCAAGGTGCTACTTTCTGTTTTATCTGTTATAGCTAAATCTATGCACTGTATTTAAACTGATTTCGAGGAAAACTGAAAACAGCGTATTCAGCACTCTGCACCTTCTTAATTTCTTTGCGAGTTTTGAACAAGTTTAATACAAAACAGAAGAAGTAGTTCCATTAAAGTGTCATTTATGTATACAAAAGAGACCTCAATGAGCTGCAGATTTAACCATGGAAATAACTCTTGAATTGCAACAGGAAAATAGCAGTTCATAAATTAATAAACTGGAATAAGGTGTGATGATGTTTTTGATGTTTCCTCGATCTGTCTATTATATATTTAATTAATTTTCTCCAGCTTCAAGTAAGTAAAATCAGCAAATTGTAGGGTAACATTTTTCACACAATTTCACGGATGCAGTAATATTCAGTTTCACAATTTATGCCATGCAGAAGTTCTAAATCAAGATTAGTTTGCTTTAATTGATCCACTGGGTATAGGGAAACAAGAGGGTCCCAGATTGAAATGGTCCACATTCAAAATATTGACATCCTCGATGAATATTGAAGTCATCAAGGCACGTTTAATAAACTATTCAGTGCAAATTATTGCGATTTTTTCCAGCAATCAAGTTTGCATTTGTGTGGGCACACAAAATAGTAAACGTACTAAAATTTTCAAGTACAGGAGCATAAACAAAAAAATTCGCTGTTCGTACCAGGTTATTGAGCCTTTCGCACAAGCAGCTCCCGCCACAATGCTTAACGAGCGGACACAAGAGCGAACTCTCTATGGGAAGTAACTTCGAAAATAAATCTCTTTAATGTGGTCTCTGGGATAAATGCCGCCTATATGTTATTTATTTTATTTATTTATTTATTTGTCAAAAAAAAAAAAAAAAAAGAAAAAAACAGTGAAACTAAGTCTTTAGGGCCAAAAATGCGCATTACACAGCAATAAGTTCCTTAGTATCTATAATGATCTTAAATCTATTTAAATGTATGCATACATATGGATATGTATGTATGTACATATATGTAAACTGATATTATCATCAACGTTGACTCCCCAGCCGTAATTACAAAAAGAAAAAAATAATGAAATGAAACTTATATCGATCGTAATTAGGAACAGTTGTTAAATTTCCATTGAAGAATAATGTGCAAAAATTCTTGAACGAAAAACACTGCTATAATAAGAGAATACTCTTAAATCATTAGGCAAATATATATCCAATATCGAGCAACCCTACTAAGGAAAGATCTTTCAAATGCCGAATTGTATATTGTAAGTACAATGATTTGTATGTTTTTTGTCGAGTATGAAAACTGAAACAACCCATATAGTGAAACAAGCACTCCACTTTTGACGACCTTATAAAAAATAATCATTAAATTGCGATAATTTACAAAATTATTAAAAGAGCAACATATACGAAAAGAGTATTCATATATGCGGAAATATGTTCACGCCTACGTATACTGAAAAGAATTCTTGCAACTGCATTTATTGACAATTTCAATTTCAAAACATACATTGATATTGTTCCCGACACCACTTTCAGCCCGTAAATAATTTGAGTTATTAGAAGCGCCCAAGCCAGTCTATATTTGACCCAAATTGACAGATAAATATTGGTAGAGTAGAGGCTACGTAATACTCCATATACTTTCGCACGCAGAGAGTCAATGGGAGTTTCAAAATTAAGCCTATTGTCGATCACAATACTTAAGCATTTATAACCATCAACAAACTCAATCCTCGTGTCCCAAATATATGTTGTTTTCTGCATTACTACTTGGACAGCCAAACAAAATAGCCATGATCTTTAAGGGATTAATCACTAACGAATTATGAACAGTGCAGTCGAGGCAGTAATTTATTTCATTCTCTAGTGCATCAGAAAAATCTTGATCATCATTAAAATACAGTAAAATATCATCAGCAAATAGGAACGCAGAACAAAGGTCATTGTCTAAACAATCCATTAGATTATTAACATAAAGTAAGAAAAGAAGAGGTCCTAAGCACTGTGGTACGCCCGAGTTTAGAGCTTCCATTTATTAACAAATTGAAATCTGTCACACCAATAAGACAAAATGAGTTAGCAAAATGAGTTGTTTAACGGCAAAATATCGAAAGCCATCGATTATATGCATTTGCATTTGTTTCTTAGTATTGGAAGAAGGGGGTTTCGTCTCTGATATTTCAAACAATTTGAATTATTTTATTTTAATGAATCTACATTTACTTGAAAGTTGTAGTCTTGGATAATATATAAGTTATAGCAAAAAGAAATTCATAATTTTTCCAATAGATTTTTTTTTTTCATTCATTTTCTTTATTGGATCTTTCTTTCGAAATTTACAATATGTATTCAAATCTTAATCCTATCTTAAAGTAAAGTATCCTGCCATTGCCGGATCTTGTTTTTGGCGAGCAGAACTGTTTATCACCGGACCAAGTCTAGCGCGTCCTTTCTTCTTAGCCGTATATGACCGGGAAAATTTTGAAGGTTTTGAGCGAGTGGGTTTGTGTGGGAGGACAACTTCGATACATATGACCTGTTTAATTTTTTTATTTCCTCTAAAATATAACGAATGTTTAAATCTTTGTGTATGTTATCATTCCTAATATACCATGGGGCACCACAAATTTGACGCAGTATTCTTGACTGTCTTCTCTGTAGCTTATTTATGTTAGAAGCCGATGCCGTTCTCCACAACTGGATGCCGTATGTCCATATTGGCTTCAATATGGTTTTGTAGATGGTGATTTTATTTTCCAAACTGAGAGTAGACTGGGAGCCAATAAGCCAGTGGAGTTGAGCCATTTTTAATTTCAATTGTATAGTTTTTGAGTCAATGTGATTTTTCCAGGTGAAATGATAGATGACTTTAATAATCTATACCTTGCACTGCACAAGTGATGGCGCTGTAAAGATAAGATCTCCCACTCTATAATCTACTCAGGCAGTTTTGTGATTGCTTGACTCAATATTGTTTGAGCCAACGCCAGAGGTGAAAACAAGCAAGAGTTTATAGTTTTTTTTTTTTTTTCAACAAAAGCGAAAAAGCAAGCAAGGAAGTCGAAAAAGTGAATAGTATTTGTGGTCCTGATACTGTAAAAGCTAATCACGGGGAATATGGATTCCGCCAATTCTGCTCTGGTATTCTGGATGTCAAAAGTGCACCACATTCTGGAATTCCCATTGTCGAAAATGTCCAGAGAATAATGGGGAATCGTCAAGACTGTCAGATAGGCACTGTTTCGAATCCAAAAAAAAAAAAAAAAACCATTTGGAATCACTCGGTTAAGGCAGCATATAAAGAAAAAGCCCTAGTATGGGTACCATATGAATTAATGCAGAAAATGTCATAGACTGACATTCCATCTGCGAATTCTGGCTAAATCAGAAAGTACCCATTTCTGAAACGGATGATAGTTAGTGATGAAAAGGGGTCCATTTACTATGACGTCAAGAAAAGGAGTTCATGATCGAATCGGCAGTGAGCTAATGGCGAATGGCGACCAAACCAGGATTGATAGTTGGAAAAGTTCTCCTGTGTGTTTTAGGTAGCATTGCCAGGGAAACATCTACTATGAGCTGTTCCCCTAGGGCTAAACTTTTAATTCGGATATGTATTATCAACAATTGGACCGTCTGAAGAAAGCAATCGGCCAGAAGCGGTCAATAGATGATGGAGTTGTATTCCATCATTTAGGATAACGCCAGGCCACACACGTCGTGACAGTTGGATTACCTGAAGGAAGCAATCGCTCAGAAGCAGTCAATAGAACAGGAGTTGTATTCCATTAGCTAGGATAATGCCAGGCCATACACGTGGAAAATTAGTCGCCAGATGCACTGGGAGATTGGCAGGGAAGTTCTTATGCATCCACTTTATAATCCGGGCCTGGCACCAATTAATTGCCACCTATTTCTGTCTATAACGAATGAGATTGCTTGTAAAAAAAATGCACTTCAAAAGAATCTAGTGAAAATCGACTATCGCAGTTTTTTTTTTTTTTGGATTTCTACGGCAAGAGGTGTAATGGAAAATTATTATCTTCAAAATGTCAGCAAACCATCGAATTAAATAGTTTATATTTGACCCAAATTGAATAATTTTAACTAAGCTTAATAAAGCTTCCAATGTCATGCAAGAATAATAGGTTTATTTTCCCAACACCTTATGTACGATTATTGTGACAACGGTTGAGTTGACAATTCCATATTTCTATATTGAGGCGGTTCCTCAATTCGACAATTCTCTATTCTCTTTCTATTCTCTTTCTATCGGTATCTACCAAGACCCTTCCTTTTGCGTGTACATGGGGTAATGGGTATACATATGTATACGTATGATAGGATTTTGATAGCAGGCTTACTGTGTTGCTGATCTATACTATTTCCACTTTGAATTTAATTAAAGCGATTATGCCATTTTGCTATAATTTCTGATGTCGAATTTTGTCATAAATTTTGTGAACAGTTTCAAAATGCCATATCTTTCAAAAGAAACATTATACATATTTATTAAAATCACTTCACTCAGGCTGCTTATGCAAGGTGAGGTATTTTTATTTCCATTTCATTTCGGCGCACAGAATATATTTATACTCGTATCTCTTTAATTTCACAACTAAAAAATACTTGATCAATCAAATCAAAGATAATGAAATTAATTAATTATCTTTACGTATTTAAATATTGAAGTGCACTTTTTTTTGTTTTTGTTTTTGCATTCTGTGTATAATTTTAATATTTATTGTACATTTAACATTAACATATTGACCTCATTTAAAATCGTATATATAGAACATATAGAACGTTTTTTTATGCGTTTTTAAAATTTGTATTCTGCTTAACTTTTATTACATTCCATTTCATATTCCTTGCATGTTGCAGCTGTTTTTACGGCTGCTGCTGCTGCTACTGCATGGCCACTACATATGACGAACATCATCGGCGGTGTATCCAAACATAACCATTATTAACATTGCATTTCGTATAGAGTAGTAAATGTATGCATGTAATTTTAGTAGAGATATAAGTATGTATCACACACTTGTTTGCGGGTGCTGTGCGGCTCCGTGCGCATAACAAGCAAGCACCAGCACTTGTGTATTACGATACCATTGTACTTACTAACACTCGTGTAAATCCCAGCACATGATAACGTGGATATGTACAAGGATATGAACATGTACAAAAATGAAGTATCATTTACATATTACGAGAGTGGTATGATAACAAGGATTAAGTTAGTCTCGTAATTATTATAAAGATTATTATAAAGTCGAAGGATATGTTCTATATAAACAATGTTTGCGTTGAATTGGTCCTTGTACCGCAGAACTGTAAAATTGCAAGTAAAGCCCCGCATAGTCCTTTCTCCAGTAATAAAAACCACATTTACAATCTGATAGATTATTTCTCAAATGCCTCTCAAATGTTGTATATAAAGAAAACTAAATAAATTCTCTTGCAACCCATGTATGACATATGAGTGAGGGAGATAGAGGAAAAAACTTCTCATATTTAGTGAGCTTATGGTCATTCAACATTTGGACTCACTGAACGTGATCCACAATTCCGAACGTTGTAGTTTTAGAAACATTAACTAGTATTGCCGACTGCTCGACTACTCAAATTGTTCGTCAGATAGGCCGAGGCGACCGTCGCTCAAGTAATGACAGATGGCTAGATTGGGGATTAAACCCGTGATCATGCGAATGACAGTCGCGTGTACTAACTACCTATATAGCGCCACGACCGGTCACAATTGCTATACAGTGCCTGATATAAGTGTACGTACGACCCCCATTTCTGCTATCTCACGAGTCCAAAAACTTTATGGAGAAAAGTAATGATGTAGTTTTCTTTGAAAAATCATTTCATTAGAATATAACAAAAAAAAAAAAACTACTTACTTTAATATAAACTTAGAAAATTGTTAAAGGAAAACAAAAAAAGCAGTGGAAGTCTACGTACGACTGGTAAGCTAACATAGATAACTTCAATTGAGCATTTAAAACGTTTATGAAATTTAAATTTAGCATTTTAGGGCATCTATAATTGCCTGCAATTGTGTGGACATTGAGTTAACTAAGGCTTCCAATTCTGTAGGTGTTATTCCATTCTTCTTGAAGCTTCTCTTTCACTATTGAAGCATTAGTAATATCGTGTTTTCTGATTTTGCCTTCTAAAATCTCCCAAATGTGTTCAATGCCATTTAAATCAGTGCTTTGAGATGATGCGTGCAACTGTCGTGGGGCATAATAAAGCAGTCGACCTTTAACAACATGAGCGGTATGCTTTGGATCGTTATCTTATTGGAATATCCAACTGGCACCAAGATTCAAAATATCTACCGATGGCTTCAAATGTTGTTCCAATGATTTATACTGATGACGATCCATGTTAACGCTTATAAGGGTTTTTTTACGTGGAGTTCTGGTGTAGAAGCCGTTATTATTTAAAGATCTTTGAATAGTTCTTGGATTTACAATCATATTTTATCTAGTTTCTAAATCTTTGGCCAACTTTGAGGCAGACACTTTGGGATTTTTGTCCACTTCTTTTATAATAAAACTAAGGTCTCTGCGATTAAGCTTTTTTGGGCGGCCACAAATATTGTTTGAACTGTTGATTTGCTTAAATTCAACAGCTCCTATATTTCACCAAAAGATTTTTTTTCATTTCTATGTTTTAATACTAATTTTCTCACTTCACTTGAAATTTCTTTTGGAGGAGCCATGATCTCTCTGAAATATTTTTCGGAACTATCCCAAATAAACCTAAACACAACTTATTCGAAGCCTAAACGAGAGCTCAAACGTAGAATTCTGAAAACAGTACATTTGCTTTAGTTTCTAGAACCATAAAATAACATAAAGCAAAATAAGGGTTTTTGTCAGCGTTTATTTCCATTTTTATAAAATAATTCTCCAATTTGATATTAAAGTAATTAGGGCTTGTGGGTATTATATTAATAAAATTACATTTCGTCATTATCATCATCATCATTACTTTTCTTCGTAATTTTTTCAGAGTAATCAAGTACTAGGAATGGTGGTCGTACGCAGACTTATGTCAGGCGCTGTATTATAGCAATTCCTTTATATGCAAGTCGATATTTAGACCAGAACCATTCATGGGAAAAAATAGTCTTCGTGTCCCTGGACTTACTGGAAGCTTATTTTCTAAGGCAGAGTGATTGTTAGTAGCTCAGTAGAAGAGACGTTGATTACTAAACCGAAGCTACCAGGTACAACTTCTGGTAATGGTCGGCAACAACATTATTGACAAATAAGTCTCCCTGGCCACTTCCATCGATATGGTTATGAACATCGCTAAAAAGAATAGCATTAAAAACAATTGGCAATACCACGAGAAGGATAATTGCAAACAAATTGTACCTGATATCTACTAGAATCAGGCAAGAAAATGTTAGCAAACGGATACCTTTCAATACATATTATTAAAGTAAGCGCACTGCATAAAGGAAATACAGGCAAAAAAACGAAAAGCAAAATACAATGGATAGTTCCTTACTGTTTCTCCTCTCCAATCTCATTGAAATATTTTTTTCTATAGGCAGGCCAATCGACGCTGAATATTGTCAAAGAATGGATTTTTCTTAACGTTGCTCCTATGTCGTCGAATACGACACTGAAAGTCACTGTCGAATATTTGCCGTTCGCCAAAGATATTTACTTTGGCGGACCATGAATGCCATTGAATAATCTTGAATTTTTGCTGAAATTTAACTTTCAACATCTATACTTATAAAAACCTTTAGAATGATTAAAGTATGGAAAAATTCGGGAAAGTTCAATATCGCGGAAACATACCATCCACTCACGAAAATAATTTCTTTCTTCAATTTTCCAAGGGATCAGACAAAGTAACGTGTTTCTTCCGATGCCCAAAATTTGGTCAAAATCACAAAAATAAAAAATTGCTATAATGTAAATATGTACATAACTTAAGAACTGAGTATCCAATTGCCAAAATTTCGCAATTTTTTAACTCTTCAGAGGAGACACGACCACTGAGGACTTCTATCTGGCAAGAAATTTTGAAAAAATCGTTAAAATAAAAAAGCTAATTTAACGCTTTTAATGTGGTCTAGTCTCGAAAATAGACTTTAAACTGAGTGTGCACCATCATGATATGAATGGGAGACACGGTAAAACAAACAAATTTGTCAAATTCGCAAAAGTACAGTATTTTTATTTTGGTAATCTGAAGTATTTCAAATACTGTAATGGCTCTACTTAAGAGAAGTCTTCAGTCTATCGGTTTGCATCCTTCCGGATTCGATTGTATACCAAGCGCCAGTATTAGCGTTGGCTGCGAATACCAACGAGCATGGAGGGGAGACAGTTTTCTCTCTAGTGGCAAGTGTAGATGAAGAAGGAACAAGGGAAAAGACAAAAATATATATATGGGCTTTACCCAACGACTGGAATTGAGTCCGGATAATTGCATCGGTAATCTGTAGCAACAAGAGCTGGGATAGCGCTTCTGAATAACATATGTTGGGACAAGGCAAAGTCAACATTGGAACCTTTTTCTCTTACAAAGAAAGAGAAAATACCAACGGTGAAGCTATATCACAAAGCTAGGTGTCCTACGGCGCTATGAAAATTGGTAAGGGATTATTATCGGCTCTGCGCGATTTGAATCTACAATTAAACAAGATATTTCTACAAGCATTATGTCAGATCTTCCGCTAGCCCAGGAATAGTAAGTTCTTCTGATTGATGTTATGTCTGTAACGGAGGATTAGGGTTTTCTTATACATCCAACACCGAAAGTTCGTCTAAGAAGGGATATTACAAACGAATACCGAAGATCAGAAGGCCAAGAGTCGTCCTAACAGAATGCTCTGCTAAATTATTTCCTTCTAGCAAGAAAATAATAAAGCGTCCACCTTCTGGAGAGGAGCCTTCCAAGCATCCCTAATGTTTACTTCTGTGTTATATCATATGTATATAATATTGAAATAAATGCAGGGTTATCTATCTATTCAATGGTCTGGCAAGGCTGTCAATTGTTAAATACCTGCCATCTGAAGTGTTATTTATTTACACAAAGGTTTGCCATTTACGGATATGGATATTTTAAAAACCGAAGAAGGCGTAAAATTAGTTAAAACTTACTACAAAAGTGGTGATTCAAACGTGGACAATTCTTGTGTATTACGGGGTGATTATGGTCATCATAATCAACCGACTGTGCAGGGAATTGGCAAGATTAGAAAGAAATTTGAGGAGACTGGAAGCGTTATAGATATGGTCAGGCCTGTGTATCATCGCAATGTACGCTTCTGTTCGTGGAAGTGTGGCGGATAATCCTAATTTCAAATTAGAGCGCTATGACCGTATGATAGCCGATTTTTTTTGGCCTGCAATTGAAGATTATGCACTGGACGATATGTGGTGCCACGAGCTACACATACACACACGACCGATTTTGACTTTATTGCATGAGAAGTTTCCAGAGAGCGTAATTTCACGTTTTAACGACGTCAATTGGCCACCAAGACCATGTGATTTGACGCCGTTAGACTTTTTTGTGGGGCTACGTCAAAGATCGTGTTTATGCGGACAATCCCAAACGTTGGAGTATTTGAAAACGAACATTCGTCAATTTATCGCCGATATACCGCCTCAGATATACGAAAAAGTGGTCGAAAACTACCTCAAAAGGATCCACTGCTAGAACCAATCCAGAGGTAGTCATTTAAATGACATTGTATTTCTCACATGATGGCAAAGTCCAAGCATTATAATGAAATATACGTTTCATCGAAATCATAGTTTTATGTATGTTTCATTTAACTTTTGAAACCGAAATATGGATAACGCTGTATAACAATATTGAAATAAAAGTTGAAACGCCGGCTGAAGTTTTGTTCAAACGAAATTCCTTTTTCAGAATTCATATACTTTTTCTATAGGGTAATTATTTATTTATTTATTTATTTCTGGCTTGTAATTTAAAGCCTTCCGGCCAATTATAAGTAAATTACAATATGCAACAATTCATCATAATAAAAATTAAATATAAAGTTTATAAAAATATAATATGACATATAATAATATAATATGACATTATAATCATTGAAGACAAAAAAAAAAAAAAAAGTATGGAAAAAACTAACTAATTCAAAAGTTAGAAGTTAATCGGAACATAATCTTTAAATATAAGATAATGGGTATGTAATAAAGGCTGCTCACAGTTTAATTGAAAACAAAATTTTACAGTAAAGTCTGAAAGTGTTGTAGAATGTGCCTTTTGTAAGAATCAGGACATAATTTAAAAAATTTAAATTTAATTTAAAATTTGAAAAAAATGTAATTCCCTTTGAGGGAGGTATCAATACATAGTTATTGATATTTCCTACTGGGTAAGGTAACCATTTTTTTCGTTTCATTAATAAATATCTGGAGTCGGAATAACTTAGGCGGAATTTTTACCAAAATTATTTACCTCACAATCACAAGCTGTTAATTTTTGCTCTTGTTATCATACCATCCTTTAAAAATATCAAAAAATACAGATCCACATCAAACCGTTTGTATATTTTGCCTCTTCGATTCTGCCTGTCATTACAACTTTTACAACAGAAAGAGAAAAGTATGTATAGACGTATATACAAGCTTCCAAACGCGTAATACAATAACATATCTGTAAGCATATAATGTATTATTCATGTTATTCATCATCATCGTGATCATCAACACGATTCTTCCTTTCTATACTTTTTCTCTCTTTTCTACTCACTCATATTTTCATTGGTGCACGTAAATTTAATTTAGCAGATATTAATTAAAATCATACATTATTGAATACGTACAACAACTACAGTTGCTGCTGCTGCTGCTGTATCAGCATACTAGTATAACACAGCGCGAAAAAATTGTGCTTAATGTGCAACATAGTTTTGCTTTTGCTGCAGTACTATCAAGCAAGCAACCAACCAAGCGTTTACGTTTTAAATTTCATGAAATTTCGTTTACCTTCTTTTTCTTTCTTTTCCGGTTAATTGTTATTGTCCTTCATTTATAGCGGCCAAGCGGAAACCGTCGTCTCCATCCTAATAGAATTTCATAAATTCTGGGCTTACGAAAACCGTGAAGAAGGTTCACACAATGTCTAATTATTTATTATCTACGTACAAACTTTCATTGTTTAAGCAGTATTTCTTTTGTTGCCGCCCCCCCTTTTGAAATTAATTTATTATAAATTTCATTTTTCTTTCTTTTTTCTCTTTTCAACACGCGCCCCAAACATAGGTGAACGACAGTTAGCGGGAGAAAACGGCGACGAATTAAAATGATAATGCGTTTTATGCATTCGCTTAAAGAGCCGCATAGACTGAATTGCAATG
Organism: Philornis downsi; assembly: GCA_019455685.1. Taxonomy (NCBI): domain Eukaryota; kingdom Metazoa; phylum Arthropoda; class Insecta; order Diptera; family Muscidae; genus Philornis; species Philornis downsi. Next base: position 6,188 of record JAHXMU010000400.1, on the reverse strand, counting down.
AATTCAGATTATTTTGTAAGCTATAGCATTTAAGAAGTTAGAATAACGAAATTTCACTATGAATAAGATTGTGTTATTAAATATTCACTTAGGATATTGCAGATTCAATTACAGATTATCATACACGTATTTTTAAATTTAATTAAGAAAGAAGTTTTAAATAAATTTTCGTATTAGGGAAAAATAATGGTGGAAACGTAAAGTCCTTTGGATGATAGAGAAGTTAGGAATAGAGGTTTAAAATGTGCGATGGGCTTTGGCTAAGAAAAATGGGAAAGAAACAACATTCTGTACAAAACAAAAAAACATTGGCTAATTCGAATTGTAAGAAAGAAAAAAACGGTCGTATATCGTTTTAATTTTTTTGTGCCTAAATCCTACTTTGGGTAGATTTCAACATTCGACTTACAAAGCTTTATGCTAAGAGCGTGTAGAAAGTTTTTGTGAATTGTTAAATAGATTATCGTTTTAAGAGTAAAAGTTACTGAAGATGTAAAGCCCTTTCGATAGTAAAGACGTTAGGAAATGATTTAAAATATGAAATTTTGGTAGGTAAAAAAAAGTCAGGAAACTCTTTCTGGGCAAAAACTTATACGAATCTATTAAGAAACTAATCAAATATATCAAAATTGGAAATTGTGCCATATTATAATTTCACTTTTAAACAAGTTAACAGGTAACCAACCAGCTTTACAGGCCCCCATACGAAGTGTGTTCAAAATATGAGGTGAATTTTAATTTTTCTCAAAAAAATATTTATTCATCAATTTCTATTTTATCTCCTTCAAAGTAGTCCCCCTCAGATATAATAAATACAAATGTGCCGGCGTTTTTTCCAATCCTCGAAGCAGTTCTGATATGCAGTTTTTATTATGTCCTTGAGCTCTCTCAGCGATTCGGTTTTTATCTGATTAATCGTCGCAAAACGCCGTCCTTTCATGGGTATCTTCAACCTTGGAAAGAGGAAAAAGTCGCAGGTGAATACGGTGGCTGAGGCATGATAACGGTGTTGTTTTTGGCCAAATAATCTCTCAGAAGCAAAGATGAGTGAGCAGGTGCATTATCATGATGCAAAAGCCATGCATTTTTTTTCCACAATTCCGGCCCTTTTTTTCATATAGTTTTTCACGCAAACGGCCCATAACTTCAAGGTAATACTCCTTATTTAATGTACGACCTTGTGGTAAGAACTCTTGTTGCACTATGCCATGGTAATCGAAGGAAATAGTGAGCAAATTCTTGAAATTTAATCGAACGTGGCGTGAATTTTTGGTCTTGGCTCTCATGGACTCTTTCATTGGGACGATTGGGCCTTGCTTTCGATGTCATAACCATATACCTATGATTCGTCACCTTTCAAGCAAATCTGGATCATCGTTGACGCCATTCAACAATTCCTCAGTGATGCTAATACGACATTGTTTTTGGTCAAATTCAGCAATTTTGTAACGAACTTCGCTGCTACACGCTTCATGCCCAAAATTTCCGAAAAGATTGCATGGCATAAGCCTACCAATATGTCGACATCCACAGCAACTTCTCTAATTGTGAATCGACGGTTCTCCATAATAAATTTCTTCACTTTCTCAACATTTTCAACGGCTGTTGATGTGCTGGGGCGTCCAAAGCGAGTGTCGTCATTTACATCTTCTCGAACTTCTGTGCTTGTACCACTTCTACCACTCAGAGTACTCTCACCGTATGCCACTGTCAACATTTCAAGTTTTTCTGAGCACTTAACTCAATTTTTTGCACAAAATTTGATGCAACTTCTTTGATGCATTTTTTTTCGATAGCAGAAAGTCGCCGAACAAGCAAAACACTTGCCTTATTTATGCCTCTCACAAACAAACTAAACATGCTATATGAATAAAACCGTCAACATATCTTCGAGACGAGTGTGCCAACATAAAAAAATAATAACAATCGAAAGTCGAATGTACGTAGCCCGTGAAATTTGAAAATTCACCTTTTTTTTTTTAATACACCTCGTTTACTCAAATTGCCAGGTATATATAGGTAGACCATTTGTTTCCCCGGTATAGCGGCTCCAAACATTCAGCTTGTTTACTCGGTAAGCCACTACAGATATGCCACCAGGTCTCTTTGTCACCGTGCCCACAGGTACCCATATCCAAGGTCCTCAACGAGATACCCAAGTCCCCGGCTTTCCTGATCCACAGTCGTCTAGGTCCCCTGGAGGAAGATTTTAACATTCGCTTGGCAAAACTTTGTGCCAAATATAACTTTAAACAACTACATGACAAGGACTCGTAGTTGTTTTTTCACAAAGAGCTTTTTGTGCTGCGGCTGAAGTCGCTCCAGGATCGGGTCCCATTCTCATCGTTGTGAAAATTACTGTCATTGCACTCACAGCATTTATGATGATTCACGAGCGATACGACTTCAGCTGCATTGTAAACAGACTTAACAATCTGAATTTTTTCTGGAATTTTGAAGATTGTTTAGAAAAGCCGCATTTTAGAAAATTTAGAAGTTAATTTTAACTAATTCTATTATCATTAGGAAACATCATCCATTTTCCCCAATAGATGTTATCTGTACCTCGCATTGTACAAGCTTAATCGGCACTTCGTTTCGTGTATTCGACATTCTTGTAATTTAAAGCATTTTGGCCAATATTAAGTAAATTGCAAAATGCATAAAATATGATGAATACTACTGCAATTAAAAAAACAACAATACACAAAATCTAATTTAGAATATAACATTAAATTAACTAGTAACTATTAACTTATAACGTACAAATTAAAGTGCACTAAAAATAGTCAAAATGGAGGAAAATAAAAATAAAGAGAGGAAATTAAATATTGAATGATATAGGTCAGTAAAAATTTTAATTTTTTTTTTACTTTATTTTTTTTAATTTTTTTTTTATTTTTTTCTAATATTTTTTTTTTTTTTTATTTTTTTATTTTTTTTTATTATTTTTTTTTTTTTTTTTTTTTTGGTAATAGTTAAAGCATTTTAATTAGTTAAGTTAAAAGTTTTAAGGAAATCACAATATGCATAAATTAAAATAAATATTACTCCAAAGTAAATGTAAAAAAAATTTATATTAAATAAAAATCGATTATATGAAATCGTATATTTAGGATCAACCAATAATAATTAGCAAATATCACTTATAAATGCAGGCGTTAAGATGTAAAGGAATGTTAACCTATGTCAACTGTACATAACAGATAAGTCTATTACGAAATATTGCATATGATATATTTAAATTTCTAAGCTCATTTGCCAGTGCATTACAGCCATGAGCTACTCTTACATTAAAAGATCGCACTGTAGGATGGCAAAGTTTGGGGATAAACAATTGTCTTCTACGAATATACATATATTGAAGGAAAATTAACATCCCACAAATTTAATCACAAAAGTTGTTATACCTATATGTACATAATATGTACACGTCTCTTGAGGGAAAAGATGTAGCGAATAGCTCTGTTCAAAGATTCATATATTTTTGACTAGTAGCAGAGTATACCTCTAAGTAGTACATAATATTTGGCATAACTAAAGCATGAACCAGTTGTTTTTCCACATACAACGGGAGCGACAAATAAGTAGTGTAGAATTGTCTCAATGCATAGTAAACACTTAAAACAATAATAAGACCCCCAAACATTTCATGTCATGCACAAATTGTAAATTAGAACCATTATAAATTACTCCCAAATCCCTATCAGCTCGGTTCGAATAAAGCCCAGCTTTGGACTTAGAAGAATTTACACAAAGTCTGTCCTTCGACAACCAATCACGTAACCTATCAAGCACATAATCAATATTCTCCTGAAGAAACTGTCTAGAAACTGGTATGCCCCTTTAAATAGCAACTGAATATCATCAAAGACATATGGTTTACACAGAGTATCAAATTTTGGAAAAAGATAGTCGATGATAAGATTTCGTACTCAGAAAACCTGAAGCAATTTTGTGATTTTTTGACTTAGTGTTGTTTGAACGGGCGTCAAAGATGGACTCCAGCAAAAGCATGGCATGGCTTTTCTTCGATAAAGGTGGAAACGCATGTCAGGTCTCTGAAAATGTGGATTCTGTTTATAGCCGTGATAACGTAACAGTCAATCACGAGCAATTTTGGTTTTGTCCATTCCGTTCCTGTAATTTTGATGCACCACACGTTGGAAGGCCAAAAGTTTAAAATGTCGATATAATAATCGTCAAATTCGACCGTCATGTAAGCACCAAAAATTATTTGGAAGCACTTGAACAAGGCTGGACACAAAAAGAAACTCGATATATGGTTTCCAAACAATTCAACAGCACTAAATCAATTCATGGATCGAATTTCTATCGCGAATCGCCGTTGAATGGCAATAAAACCGACAAATTTCTAAAGCAGATCGTAAAGAGCGATGACAAATTGGTCAGATGCGACAACGTTTAGCGAAAACGGTTATGATCCAATCGCAGTGAGCGGATGCATAAGGTGACCATGCCGGGATTGATGGTCAGGAAACGTTTGTTATGTGTTTGGCAATCACCTAATATGGGCTGCTATTCAAAGGCTAAACTCTGAATTCGGACCAGTACTGTCAACAAATGGACCGTCTGAAGAAAGCTCAGAAGCGGCCAACTCTGACCAGAGTTGAGGAGAGGAGTTGTGTTCCATCAGTATAACGTCAGGTCACACGTATTCATATTGACTCACCAGAGGGATGTTTTTATACATCCACCTTTCAACCTGGCCTTTATACCAGGCGAAAAAGACATACCTCAAGAGGTGCTTGTGAAAATTGACGATTCCAGAGTTTTGTTAATAGGAACGAAGGTTTTTGTGAGAGAGGCATAATGGAATTGTCTTCAAAATGGCAAAAAGTTATCGAACAAAAGGTGCATATTTGAACCAAATTGGATCATTCTAACTATGAAACATAAAACATTCAATATCCTGCTAAAATAATGGATTTCTTTTTAGATATACCTTATATTTCTGAAAAATGTCATCTCTAAATTGATTAGAATCTTATTGTCGTATCTCGTCAGTGTAGGAATTCACGAAAATCATCGGCCAAAGAAGTTTTTCGCAAGTTTATATGAACAGCTGTTCCTAAAGTTCTTTAGTTTCTTTAAAAACTCTTTTGTTATTGGGAAGGTAATTTCCCTAATTTTCGAAATATTCTACTTCTGGCACCTCAAGATATTTTTATGTAGTGCTACATACATGACCAATGCAGTGGCGTTCAAAACAGTAATTATTGTTTCATAATAAGCAAAAGGGTTTTACCTCTATAGTTCGAACTGACTAATCAAGTCCCGCATTAATAAGATTAGGTTCAATTCGGGAAATTGCCCGCAATACATTTAGGTACTTGGAAATTAATTTACATTAATTAATAATTTAAACAAAGCGCAATTTTTATTACAATTTCTTGGTAATATCATTCCAATTGTAAGAGAATATGTTATTTATTTCTAATATAATTGTAAGTTTAAAATTAATCGCCGTAGATTTAAATACATATAATTAGTTTCAATTAATATCTAAATGTTTTGCACCTGAAAAGTTAAGTTGACTTAAATAGTTACTTAAAGTTAAGCAAATTAAATTCAAAATGTACAACTTGGAAATTGAATAAACTTTTAATTTTTTCGTTGTTTTTTTCTAATTTTTACTTCGTTTTAAACTCTTTTCTATATTCACGTACAATTTTACTACAACTAACTGTTTTCAGAAATTGTCTTCTTTTGATACGTATTATCATAAAATTTTATGGTTTTCATCAAAATTTAAATAAGTTTTTTCTTCATTACGTCCTTTCCCATTATAGAATTCAAAAACTATTTTCATGCTGCTGTCATTGTCGACAATTTCTGTTGTCATTCTCATAATTTGTAATGATTTCCAATTGTTTTTTATGTTCAAGTCGCTCAGAATAGTAGTTAGTTTCTTGCATATTGGCTGCAATGGCAGAGGGTAAATTGCATTCATTGCTCTATTTCCTGGAGCTGTTGGTAAAAGTATGTTGATGATTTCTTAAGGTCGCAGACGTCGTCAACACAACAGGGTGTTTTGTTAAATTCCTCAGAGCGAAATGGATAATTGAAAATGTGAACAAAAAATTGAACTATATATATATTTAATATATATCGAAAATATTTAAACTAATTTCAATATTATTAAATGCCAATTTAAAATATTCAAA